>CAWUFW010020404.1:0-152634 GCA_963921515.1 Calotriton arnoldi
CTGCGGACTTTGACACAGACGGTATACATGTAGCCTACCAGACCGCTCGGCATCATGGGCACAGTCCATCTCAGTTCCATGTGACAGGTTTGCTGCGGTTGTTCCTCATGCACGCGTGCATGTGAGATGACATCAGGGCATGTGCTTGCGTGCATGCAGCGGCGTGCCACTTGTTGTTGCACTGTGGTGGTTACTGGACATGTCACAGTCACTGGGGTCGTGTTGTTGTTGTATGCACTTGTCGTCCATGCAAAGGTCCTGGTATGGGATTCCCGGGGCGGGGGTGGGAGGGGTGCAGCACCCACAGACTCCAGGCGACCTATTCATGTCCACTGAGCGGTGTGTGTGTCCATGTGCGCTGGATCCATGTCGTGTCCTGGTTGTTCGTGCAGTTCCGTCCATGTGGGTGCGATGCACAGAGCCCATGCCACTGCCTCCCACGATGCATTCAGTGTTCCTGGATGTGATGGGGAACAGTGTGCATGTCCCGGTCATATCCGATGTCATGGCGATGTCGTTGATGGTGTGGTTACAGTTGCCGGTCGTTTGGTATGGCTGTTGTGGTGGTGACTGGCCAGTCCGTGCGGAAGCTGAGCATGGGTGCGGGGTTGGACTTCATAGGTCACTCGGGGAACCTGTGTTGTGGTCCGACGTATTTACAGGTTGACAGGTATGCGATGCCGTCCAGCAGGGCTTCCATGTCATTGGTGGTGTACATGTTTGCCAGCCAATGAAGCGGATGGTGGCTGTCAAGGTGTTGTTCGTAGGTTGTCCCTTGGAGGACCATGATGGGGCATGCTGGGTGACATTCGATGTAGCTGTTCTCGATGATCCGTCGTGTGGAGGCACAGTGGTTCCATTTCAGTGCGCGTGCGATGTTGGCCACATACGCCATGCCCCCATAGGCAGAGCAGGCCCTGTCGTGTGCGTCCAGAGGGAGGAGTAGTGGTAGCAGGTCCGCCTTCAGACATGCCGGGTTGGAGAGGCATATCTCGACGGGATGCTGGTAGGGACACCTCCGACAGTAGAAGACGGGCATGACGCAGCTGAACAATGTGATGCGGTAAGTCAGTCGGTAACTTACGTTCAGCAGGGACAGGAGATCGCATCCCAATGTATGTATCGTGCTGGTTTGGTACAGCTTGAGCTCTTCGGCGTAGTTGGGTAGGTGTGTTGCGGTTGCCATTTCGCAGCGGTTCGTAGAGGTGGCGTGCTCCGGCTGTGTGTGCAGTCTGCAATGTGCACGCTCCGGGGTTGCTGTGAGCTCTGTGTAGTCGTGGGGAGACAGGACTTGTGTTCTGTTGGCTTGTTTGGAGGACACGGGCCCTCTTCCCACATGCTTCTCAGACAGTTCAAGGTCGGTGCTGTGTGACTCCTTCCAATTAACTTGCATGTGGCCGACATGGGGGAGTGTTTTCTTCTTTCTTCCCCGTCCGTTGTGTGCTTCTGTGATATGCGCTATCTGCCCTGTGGTCGGTCTCCTCGGCATGCCTGTGTTGGTCTATTCTTGGACAATGGCTGTATTCACCGGCTTCTGTCGTAGGGCTGTGGTTTCGGTGTTGGAATGGAAGGTCATTCAGTGCTGTCTGCTCTCCCTTGTGTGGGCGGCAGGCTGCCTTTCCGCTCTGCGTTGGGCCTTGTGTGTGGATGTAATTCTTGGGCCACCTGTTGTCGGTCCCCGGGCTCTTTGGTGTTCCGTTTCATGTGTCTTGTTCATATGTGCAGGGTGGTATGGGTTTTTCAGTGTGGTACTGGCGTTCCTCTTCCCGAAGGAGCCCTGCTTCTCCTAGTTGGTGTTGCCGCCGCTGTGTGCTTCGCCATGTTTGTTACACTGGGGTGTGTCCTGCTGTTGCGTGACTTCACTGACATGTGTGCGTCGGTTGTGTTGCGTTGGGTGTTGTCCGTGAATTGGGCGTTGGGGACATGTCTGTGGCCGGCCTGTCACGTGTCATGTGCGTTCGGGGTGGGGCTGATGTGTGTGCTGCTTGGTTGTGTCCCTGTGTCTGTGTGCAACGCATGCATGGCGCTGCGGTTGGCCTCTGCGTTGTGCGCATGTGTGGCGGCGTCATCGGCGCTTTGGGGCCGTGACGGGGTGGTTGGTTCCTAGTCCCAGGTGGTGTGTACACATGTGTTCCGCGATGTTAGGATTTGGCCTGTGTGTCATATGTGGATGCAATGGTGGATGTGTAGTGTGCACGCGCTGGTGGGGGGTTGTCCGCTTTATCCGCCCTTGCACTGTGTGCGCTGTTTGCGTGCACTTGTTGTGTGTGTGCCTACCTGCGTCTCCGCGGTACGTTGCGTCCTTGGTGGTGCATCAGCAGAAGCATGGGAAGGGCCTGCAGTGCTGGATTCATGCCCGGGGTGCCGCTTCTTCGTTGTCCGTGCTCTGCGTCCGTGTTTCCGCCTCTCTTTCACGTGCGGTGTCTCTTTGCCGTGGGAGCCGTTTGTTTGCGGCATCGTAATTTATGCGCCGGGCGGGACGTGTTTCGTCGGACGGTGTGTGTCAGTTGTGCTGCGCCGCTACGTGTGCGGGCGCACTTTGATGGCGGACGGTGTTGCTGGCTTGCCGGCGGTGTTTGGCCTACTTTTCGCATCGTAATTGGGCGGGCGTGTGGACTGCTGCGTGCCGGCGGTAACTGGTGCTTTTTGCATCCGCCAGCACGGCGGTTGTGCTTCCGCCCGACATCGTAATGGGCCCCTAATTAATTAATAATAATTAACAACCAATTAATAATTACTTAATAATAAATTACTTCCTACAATTAGCACTATAAAACCTAAATTAAATAAATATTAATACATTTTAAAAAATCATTAATTTATGATAATTAAATTACTTCCCACCCTTTACCCCTATAAACCCCACAACCCCCTCCTAACAAAAATACACAATTACATAATTAATTACCTATTAATTAATTTATATTAATTAACAACCAACTAATAATTAATTAATAATAAATTACTTCCCACAATTAACACTATAAAATTTAAATTAAATAAATATTACTAAATAAAAAATAATCATTAATTTATTATGATTAAATTACTTCCCACCCTATTCCCCTATGAACCCACAACCCGCTATGGAACTAAAAAACGCAAAATTTAATTAAAATAAAATTGATAACTACTAAAAATTTAACACATATTTTAAAAAACAAAAACAATACTCATACAAAAAATAGATTACATACATTTAAAATACATACTAAAATATATAACACTAATAAAAAAATAGATATTTTAATCAACCAGGTTTTTGCAAACGATATGACTTTGATATTTAAAAAAATGATTTTTCTTACCTTAAAGTCGATATTCTTGACCACGATATTCTTGCTGTCGATATTTCGGTGTCACGATATTTCCAACTCGATATTTCTGTAAGTCGACATTTCCAACTTGATATTCTGTCTGCATACCGAGTAGGGCGGTCTCGGTGCTGTGGTTGCTTCGGAATCCGGATTGGGAGGGGTCGAGGTTGGAGTTCTCTTTGATGAATTTTGTTAGTTGGGCGTTGACGGTCTTCTCGGTGACTTTGGCCGCGAAAGGCAGGAGGGAGATGGGTCGGTAGTTCTTGAGGTCCGAGGGGACTGCTGAGGGTTTCTTGAGCAGGGCCTTGACTTCTGCGCATTTCCAGTCATCGGGGAAGGTGCCGGTTATGAAGGTGGTGTTGATGGTGCATCGTAGTACTGGTGCGATGGCGGCTTTGTGGAAGATGTGCGGGTGGCAGGGGTCCGTGGGTGCTTCATGGTAGATACGGTATCTTCGGTGGTGGCTGGGGTCCAGGCGGAGATGGCGGGGCGGTTGGTGGTGTTGGAGGGGGCAGTGGTTTCGGAGTCCGGAGTTCGCTCGTTGAAGTTGTCGTAGAGTGCCTTGACTTTCAGGTGAAAATACGAGCTGAGCTTGTTGCAGAGGTCCTGGGAAGGGGTGATGTCTGAGGCAGTGCTTAATTTGTAAAATATTAAGTGCCAGGGCTCTGACCAGGAGGCCACTGCAGCTTGCACCACCCATCGCCCCTGTCATCGCTGCCAAAACAACTACTAACCATCTCTCTCGCATGTAAATGCGACAGTTCAGATTATTCCAGGTCTCCAAAGCTAAAAGAACGGCTGGGGAGGCAGGTATTAGCAATTTTTTAATGTATATTGTTTTCCTAAACAACTGTTATACTGCTCATCTCTAAATTACATGAGCAGTGCCACCTTGTGGCAGACTGCCCTAAGTGTGGTGTTGACAATTAGGTGCCGGAGCCGAGCACCGGAACCCAATTAAGTGCCAGTGCTCAGCACCGGAAAGCACCGGCTCAAATTAAGCACTGGTCTGAGGCCTCGCTGGGGGGTTTGGTGAATTCTTGGATGATGCTGAAGAGTTCCTTCAAGTTGCCGGCATTGGTGGAGATCTTTTTCTGGATGAAGGTTCGTTTGGTGGACCTGATGAGTTGGTGGTATTCAGTCATGGCGTTCTTGTAGGTGTTCTGGTTTTCCAGTGTTTTGCTGTTTTGCCATTTCGTTTCAAGACATCTGCAAGTGCGCCTGAGTTCTTGGAGATCGGCGGTGAACCAGGTGGACTTCCTGGGGCATTGTCTGTCGGGGTTGCAGAGGGATGCAAGTTCGTCTGTGCAGTCGGAGATCCATCTGTGTAGTTCTTTGGCTGCGAGGTTGGCATCGGGCGAAGAGGGGGGTGTCGCGGTTGAGGGTGGAGTTGAGGTGCTCCTCGGTGACCTTGCTCCAGTTCCTTCCCGGTGGGCGGGGTCCGGTTTGGGGGCGGTGGGTTTGTTGATGTGGAAGTGTACGCAGTGGTGGTCCGTCCATCGGGGTTGCGTGGTATGGCTGAAGTGGATGTTGTTGCCTCCTGCAAAGATGGGGGTCGACGGTGTATCCTGCCTTGTGGGTGTGGGCGGAGACGAGTTGTTTCAGTCCGAGGTTAGCGAGGTTGTCTAGGAGGGTGGAGGAGTTGGGGTCATTGAGGTTGTCGAGGTGGAAGTTGAGGTCTCCGATGAGTATATAGTCGGTTGAGGCGATGGCGTGGGGTGAACGCGGTTCAAGGTCCAGGGGGCCTGTAGGTTAGCGTGCCGCGTATTGTGGATCTGGGGCAGGTCTGTATCTGGAAGTGGAGGTGCTCTGTGGAGGACTGGGGGTCGCTCGTCGAGGAGGTGGTGAGTCGGAGGGAGCTCTTGTGTGCGATGGCGAGTCCTCCTCCTGGGCGGTCTGGTTGGTCTTTCCTCTGGATCTTGTATCCGTCGGGGATGGCGGTTGCGATGTCCGGGGTGGAGGAGGTGTTGCTCTAGGTTTCCATGAAGAAGGCGACGTCTGGCGAGAGGGTGTCGAGGAGGTCCCAGATCTCTACGGCGTGTCTGTGCAGGGAGTGCACGTTGAGGAGGATGCACTTCAGGCCTTCGGTGGTGTTGGCGTCTGGCGAGGGGCTGGTGCCCGTGGGGGTGTGGTGGGTGGTGAAGGTCTGGCGGCAGGAGAACTGACCGTGGGTGGTGTTCAGCATGGACAGCTCGCAGTTGATGTTTCTTCCGAAGTTCAGTGCGAGGAGGGCCGCGGACTCGTAGTGGTGGATGCTCGGAGATCCAGGGTCCCTGGCACTGGTCACGGTTGGGTCGCGGACGGGCGCTGACGGGCTTGCCTTTGGCACGCCTGCTGCGCGCGGCTGCACAGTGGCCGCCATAATATAATGAAGGGGGGAGGGGAGCTCAGCTGGGAGGCAGGAGCGGGGACGGCAAGGGGGAGGGCCGCGGAGGAGCAGCGGCAGGAAAGGGTGATGGGAGAACGGCAAGGGCACAGTAATGGGCAATGAACAATGAACCAAGGGCACATGGCACAAGGGCACAGTAAATGGACAATCAAACAAATTAGACAAGGGCACAGGGGCACAGTGCAACAAGATACAAGGCTACTTACTTATTTTTTTTAATTTTTTTTTATTTAAGAAGTTTTCTATAGCGCTGACCTGACCCTAGGGTATCGGAGCGCTTTACAGCAGGTACATATCAGATAATCACCAGATACAAAATAGAAGAGCGACATATTAACAGAAGAACGCAAAATAAAAGAGCGACACATTATAGTGCAGGACAGTGTTAGTCTTCAGGATTCTTCGGAGTCTTAGAGCTGGAGCAGAGCGCGATGTCCGCTAGCTGTCCCGAGTGATCCTATCCACTCCCTAGGGAGCGGTTGAGGAACAGGGTTTTGAGTTGGCTTTTGAATTCTACAAAGGAGGGAATGGTTCTGATGTGAGGGGGAATAGAGTTCCAGATTTTAGGAGCGCTTCCGGCGAAGGATCGGTCCGCAGTTTTTTTCTTCTAGTTTTTGGTGGGATGAGTAGGAGGGAGTTTGAGCTTCTCAGGTTCCTGGTCTGGCCGGCTTTTTGAGTTTTTTCGCCAGATATTCGGGTTTGCTGGTGTGAAGGGCTTTATGTGTGAGGCAGGCTGTTCTGAAGCTAATCCGCATTTCGACTGGAAGCCACTTAAGTTCCCTGAGTGCAGGGGAGATATGATCGAATTTCTTGATACCGGTGATCATTCTGGCAGCCGCATGCAGCGTTGTTTTGATGGGAGCCAGATGCGATTTTGGAATTCCTGAGAGGACTGCGTTCCCATAGTCCAGTCTTGACAGTACCAGAGATTGGGTGGCCTGTTTGAGATCACTGGGCGGAATGAAGGGTTTTATTTTGTTCAGTAGTCTGAGGTAAAGGAAAGCACTTTTGGCCGAATTCTTAATGTTTCTCGTCATGTTCAGTTTTGGGTCTAGAGTGATGCCTAGTGATTTGACAGAGTCTGCTAGAGTGAAATTCCCGTTGAGCGCATCGACGGCCTTTAACCATTCGGCAATTTGGGGGTTATCTTCCTTATTCGAGATGAGGAGTGTCTCAGTCTAGTCAGGATTTAGTTTAAGGTGGTTGCATGTCAACCAGTGTTGGACATCTCTCAGTACATCATTGAGTCTTTGAATGTCTTTGAGAGAGGTAGTTTCCAAATAAATCTGAGTATCATCAGCGTAGAGATGGAAGCGGATGTTGGCTTTTCTGAGTAGTTTGGAGAAAGGTTCCATGTAGATGTTAAAGAGTTGCGGTGATAGCACCGAGCCTTGAGGGACGCCCTTGTTGACTTGTTGGAGGTCGGAAGTGAAGTTTTTATTTTTATTTTTTGTGTGCGATTGTGTAGAAAGGAGGAGAACCATTGGAGGACTACCTCGCCAAGACCAGCTCTTTCTTGGAGAGCCCTTATGAGGAGTTTGTGATCTACCGTATCAAATGCTGCCGAGAGGTCAAGGAGAATGAGGAGGCAGCATTGGTCAGAGTCTAGTGATCCGTGGATATCGTCGATGATGTTGAGGATCGCGGTTTCTGTGCTACAGCCTTTTCTGAAGCCAGACTGGTGGGGGTCCAGGAGGTTGATGTTGTCCAGGTGTTGGGTTAGTTGTTGTAATACGCATCTTTCTAGGGTTTTTGATAGAAGGGGAGGTTCGACACAGGTCTAAAGTTGTTCAGCTCCGTACCGTCTAGGCCGGGTTTTTTCAACAGGGGTGTGACTTGTCCCATTTTAAGGCAGTCTGGAATGACTCCATTTTTCAGGGAGCTATTTATGATCGTGCACCAGAGTGGAGCTAAGGCGCGCTTCAGTTTTTTGGTCAGTAGGGGAGGAATGGGGTCTAGGACATGAGCTGAGGGTTTGGAGGTGGAGATCAACGTGACTATCTCAGTTTCTTGAATGGGGCGGAAACTTAGCCAGGAATTGGAAGAGGTACCAGGAGAAAGATCAAGCGTCCCAGCCGCGATGCTCTTTATGGGGTGCGTGTTGTTGACGTCCAGTGAGAGTTCGATTTTAGTGATCTTATCATTGAAGAAGTTGGCGAAGTTGTCGCAGAGTTCTTTGGACGCCTGTATAGAGGAGGACACGGGCTTGGAGGTTTGTTGTCTGATGATGCTATAGAGCTCCTTGGGTCTGTTTTTTGCACTGTCCAGCGCCGAACGGAAAAAGCTGGATTTCTTGTTTTTGATGTGATTGTTGTACTTCCTACGGGCTGATTTGAGTTGATCACGGAGGATGGAGGTAGGGTTATTTCTCCACTTTCTTTCTTTGGCTCTTAGTTTTCTCCTTTCAGAATTGAGGTCGGAGTTGAACTATGATCTGGATGGAATGGCTCTGCTTTTTTTCAGCTTTATGGGAGCTAGTTGGTCAAGCATGGACACTAGCTTTGCGTTGTAACACTCAGTGAGTTCATTTGTGGAGAGGTGGTCGTTGGTGTCGGGAAGAAGCAGGCTTATCCGTTCTTCAAGGACTCCCATGGGAATCCGAGAGAAGTTTCTCAACCATTTGGGGGGGGTCTTGCATAGGCGTTTGAAAGAGAGTTAGTTGGTTGATATGAAATAAGATCATGTGGTGGTCTGACCAGTCCACGGGGAGTATGTGGTTGATTGTGATTGTGTTTCTTTGAGCGATGATGGCATCCAAGGTGGCTCCTTTGTAGTGTGTTTCCTCCGTGCAGTATTGGGTTAAATTGTTGTCACAGAGGAGACTGGATAGCGATTGGATTAGCGGGTTGTTAGTTTCATTCCACCGCAGGTTAAGGTCGCCAAGAATTAGATTATTGGCATCTCCGAGTGCACCATGAGCTATCAGGTCAGATAAGTGATCCCCGAATGCGGAGGTGTTGCCTGGTGGATGATAGAGAAGGTGGCAGAGCAAAGTTCCATTATCTTTGGTCTTAATGTTGGTTGAGAGACATTCAAATGTGTTGTAATTGCATGAATCTATTTCCGTGATGACCATGTTGTCTTTATGGATGATAGCAACCCCTCCCCCTCGCTGGTCTTTTCTGTCTTTGTTAATGATGGAAAAACCTGGGGGTACAAGCATGTCTAAGCATGGTGAGGAGAGCTCGTTGAGCCAGGTCTCCGTGATGAACGCAATGTCGATGTCATGCGAGGAAGTCAAACAAAAAGCGAGCACAATGATTGCCACGAGGCAGAGGGCAAACAGGAACAGCAGAGGCAAGGCTCGAACCCCCACTAGCCACCTCTCAGCGGCAGCGGAACAACGGCGGAGCTGCTGGGGGAGAGAGCAGTTCCCTGACCAGAGGTCAGAGGTCATGCTTCGGACAGAAAACAGCCACATGCAAATCAGGTCCTGCTACAACAGGAACAATCTAGCACGAACTGCCAGGCCACTTCCCGAACACAAGCCAGTGGCGTAACAAAACCTTAGAGGGCCCCCCTGCAAGGTGCGATGAAGGGGCCCTGCTCAACTACATGCAATCTATGTCCCTCACCTATCACCTTTGCAATGACTTTCAGAACCGCACAACATATAACTTTAAGCAGAACTATTCCCAGATTACACAAATCTTCAGGCTGTGGATTGAGACTGTGTTGTACCTCAAGTGAAAAAAGGCTTATAGGCTGCACACACTAAATGGCATCAACCAGCCTGGGGAGTAGGTATGTTACTGATACAAGACCGAGAGGCATCTTAGACACATTATTATGGTTTTTAGTGTATGCAATGCTTGTGCTGGCAGAGAGGAAATCTGAAGATCTAAAAAGAGCTTTTATTTAAGTGAGGAAATGGCAGAGCCGGAATGCAAACAACTGTAGACAAGAATGAAAATCAATCAATCAGGAGGCTTATGTAGTGCAGACGCCAAAAGCACTAAGCACTGAGCACTGACAAGCTCAATACTTTGTTTCAGGATTTGGGGACATGGTAGGCAGAAACCCTGAGGCTTTTTATTAAGCCATAAACACACGTTTGAAGATGTTGGTGCCTCTGTCTGAGGCAGCCAGGCTATCTGATAGGCATACGTCTAAACCCTGGTTTAGTTTGTCCGTTTATAACCGAAGGCAGATGTGTAGAACGGCAGAAAGAAGGTGGAGGAAGGGTGAATTTGAGAAGGACAAGGCTTGCTGTAGGAAGCACCTGCAGCTCCATTAGGAACTGGAAAGGGCAAACATATGTATTATATTACTACAATAATGGAAGCCATAACATCGTGCTGCTAGGGGGCTCAGTTAGCTTACTCGTCCATCAGGCCTCTTCTGATGGTATTGCCTTCACAGAGTTTGGTGACCAACTGGGACTCTTGCCTTTCAACACAAGATCATTATAATCCAGCACAAAATATGAATATTCTCTAGTCAGGAATTCTTTTTTTTCTCCCTATCTCACTGGGTGAGGCACTGTTGGGTCCCTGCCCAGCAGCATGTTGTGGTATCTACCCCTGTTATGGCAAGAGGGTGTGGTCTCACAATAGATTAATACAGCTGTTGTGACTCCCCACCTTAAAAAACAGAAGGTCTTCCCATGGACGACTGACAATTTTAGACCAAGTTCTTATTTGCTGGTATTGACCAAGTGTCAGAGGGACTGGTACATTAAATGATCCAGCAGCATGTTTGTAAGTTTTACTTACTCAGTAAATGTTAATTAGGATTTCAACTTGGGCATGGTACAGAGACAGTCATTTTTTTGATTGAGCCTGTCTGTGTCCTATGATGCAACAGATCACTCTGGTCTTCTGGAAAGGGAAAACTGTTCCCTACGGATTTGAGGTACAAAGCTTGGCTGGAATCAGCTTTAGGCCGGGTTTAGTGATTAAGATAATTATTCCATGGTGAGGGAGCTTTGTTTTTGCGCTGCCACAAGGTTCTGCAGTTTATCCATTGTTTTATAAAGGATATATGTCTGGATTTTCAACTGGACTGAACTTTCAGCACTAAACAGATGACACCCAAATAAGGGTTCGTCTGGAGGAATCAATCAATCAATCAATCAATCACAGAATTTGTAGAGCGCACTACTTACCCGCGAGGGTCTCAAGGCGCTGGGGAAGAAAAAAAGGGAAGAAAAAGGGGGGGGGTGGGGTGCCGCTACTGGTCGAACAGCCAGGTCTTGAGTAGCCTCCTGAAGGTCAGCAGGTCTTGGGTCTGTCGTAGGCTGAGTGGAAGGGTGTTCCAGGTCTTGGCGGCGAGGTGGGAGAAGGATCTGCCACCGGTGGTGGTTCTTCGGATGCTGGGGACGGTGGCGAGGGAGAGGTCGGCGGAGCGGAGCTGGCGGTTGGGGACGTAGAAGAAGACCCGTTGTTGAGGTAGGCTGGGCCGGTCTTGTGGAGTGCCTTGTGTGCGTGGATGAGGAGTTTTAAGGAGATTCTCCTGTCGACGGGGAGCCAGTGCAGGTTTCTCGGGTGGGGGGTGATGTGGCTGTGGCGTGGTACGTCGAGGATCAGGCGTGCCGAGGCGTTTTGAATGCGTTGCAGTCGTTTGATGAGCTTGGCTGGGGCTCCCGCGTAGAGGGCGTTTCCATAGTCGAGTCTGCTACTGACGAGGGCCTGGGTGACTGTTCTTCTTGTATCTGTCGGGATCCACCTGTAGATCTTGCGGAGCATGCGGAGGGTGTTGAAGCAGGAGGAGGAGACTGCATTGACTTGCTTGGCCATGGAGAGTGTTGAGTCGAGGATGACTCCCAGGTTGCGTGCGTGGTCGGTGAGTGTCGGGGCTGCCCCCAGTGTCGTAGGCCAACAGGAGTCATCCCAGGCTGAAGGGTTGGAGCCGAGGATGAGCACCTCCGTCTTGTCCGTGTTCAGCTTTATTGGATTTGGCGGTGAGGGGGTCCTTGGTGAGGGAGAGGATCAGCTGAGTGTCGTCGGCGTAGGAGATTATGTTGAGGTCGTGCTGTCGGGCGATGCGTGCGAGCGGGGCCATGTAGATGTTGAACAGTGTCGGGCTGAGGGATCATCCCTGGGGTACGCCGCAGATGATCTCGGAGGCTTCGGATCGGAACGGGGGGAGGCGGATGCTCTGGGTTCTGCCGGAGAGGAAGGAGGTGGTCCATTCCAGGGCCTTGTCTCGGATCCCTGCGTCGTGGAGGCGTGCGCGTAGAGTGCGGTGGCAGATAGTGTCGAAGGCGGTGGAGAGGTCCAGCAGGATGAGGGCAGGCTCTGTTCCCACATTCTTACTGGCTCACAGAGATTGTGGCCTCTCGGTGGCAACATTTAATCACGTAATCATTGCCTTCATCCACGAGCCTTCATCAGCAACCACACCAAGCACAGAATTAGCTTTTGTCTTGCATATGCCTTCTTGTCAGTAAACGGAATACAGCAAATGCCTTTAAGAAAACTCCTATCACTTGAACATGCTCAAGTATCAGTTCACTTAAAAACGAATTTAGCTCCAACAGTCAGTGTTCCACAGCGTTTGGTTGCAGTACAGAACCTCTCCAGCTCATCTAAGCATCCTCAATTGTCCTCCCACTCACCACTGCTCCACATTCTTCTCCCTGCCTACCCCATAGCGTATACTCTCTCACTCTTCCAGATTTCCTACAGTCTTTCTGTTCCAAATGGTCCTCTTTGCCTTTTCAGTGCCACTGTGCTACCTTTCTACTATATTTAGCCCGGGTCAGACGGACACCTTCATTACCAGGCATTTTCAGATCAGAATTTCAACTAGCAGTGCATCACTCCAGGCTTCTGGTTACTTTGCCATCTCTGCCTAGTCTACAGCTGGTCAACTCTACTGCTGATTACCATTTCACTCCAGAACCATTCATAGTGGCAAGTTCGAAGACGCAATCTTGAAAGGCAGAAATTAGACTGCCATCATCCTGACGCTTGGTGCTGCCGCTTGTAAATCAGGAGGCATGCACCATTTTAGAGTGAGGGTTGTTGTATTCTATCCCCTCATGTCTGACAATCGAGAGAGAGCAAATAACAGCTTCTTGTGGGGATGAGAGTTAGTAAACTAACTTTCAGTGGCGGAAAAAATGAAATATCACAAAATGGAGTGGCTATTCTATCTTAATCTCTGTTATCTAGGCCGGAGTTCCTTACGGCACATCATAAACCAAGCTCTACCGTTAAGAACCTGAGAATCTATACTGACCATCAACTCTCTTTAGTTCCCAAAATTAGGACAGAAGTGAAAGGTTTAGTCCAGACTGGCCAGAAATCTTCTTCCATTCTTGGGCTCAACGAAAAGGGCTGCATTTATGAGGGTTATAATTTTATTTTGTATGCACTATGACAATGTCCTTCATGTCAAGATAACTGCTGGACAGATTTACATGTTCCAGATGGCTCAAGACCAAGCTGTGTGATTGATTTACAGAGTGAAGAAACCACATTATGTTGTGCTCCATAGAATTAAAGGAACTATGCCTACCCGTACAGCTATTTATTACAAAGGTGATTTGTGCATTAAAAAGTCATTAGAAGATACTGCCCCAGAAGAGAAGACCTTTGAGATATTCAGCTCCATTGAGACCTATCTCTCTGAGATACTATAAAAAATAATTCCAGTGGAGCCTTCTTTGCCATTTTCGTGCTTTCCCTATGTTACATATTGTCTTCGGATACCTAGGCAACTGAGAAACTGTTAAAAACCAGCCATTTCAAGAAAATGTATAGCTAAGAATACGTTACTGCTCTACCAGGTGAAGCCGTTCTTTGTACAGTGGCCAACACTCTACATACATACACATTCTACATAATATTACACCAGAATGTTAATCTATATTTGTAATAGGCCATGCTTACTTTTCGCCTTTGTGTTGTACTCCTTTGCAAGTTTCCCCTTCCCATATCTATTCTACCAATCTGTGTATTCTCCTACTAATATTCTACCTCATGTGGCCTTCTCTTTTTACTCTCTCCTTCACATCTTCCCTGTCCTTTGGTTCTCCTCTCCCTTTCTCTGTCTTTTATCTCACTCCTCTCCTCTGCGTCTCTTCCATGCTTTTTTTTTGTCATCGATCCTCCACTGGGTTGTCTGTCTTTTCCCCCTTCCATATTACTTGTCTCTGTGTCACTTTTTTTCCTCTCTCATCTCTCCCTCTCTTTCTCATGTCTCTTTATCATCACCACTACCTTTACCTATCAGTTGTTTCTTGATTACATATATGTCTCTTTAATACCTCTTTCACCCTTCTCCCCACTCTCGCTCAGCTGTCTCTCACTCACATAATTAACATTTAATTACCACTTTTCTACCTCTTCTCCATACCTGTCTCTTTATATAATGCATTTCCCTTTATCAACTCGCTATCTCTCCCCACCCCTCTGCTCTCTTTCTAACCTGTCTCTGTATCACCATGCTCTCTCCTATCTCCCCACGCTCTCTGCCTCTCTCTCAGTTCTTTCTCATCTGTATCTGTCTCTTGATTTACCTCACTCTCTCTCCCTACTGTCTCTTTATCACCTGTCTCTTGATCATGTCCACCATCACTTCTCCCCTCTTTCTTTCTCTCTGCTGCTCCATTCTCACCTGTCTGTCACTTAATCACCTCTCTTAGCTTGTCCCTTTCTCACCTCTCTCTCTCTCTTTAACCTGTATGTCTCTTTCTCATTCCTCTATTTTGTGACTACTTATGCTCTCTCGAGGCTATTGCTTTCTTGGCTGTCTCTTTATAACCTCTCTCATCTGCCACCCTTTTTACCTCTCTCAGTTGTCTTTCACCTCTCTTCATCTCACTCAAACGCCTGCCTACTCCCTATCTCTGTCAGTCTCTTCTACTCTGCAGCCCTTTTTTCACTTCTCTCTCCTAATCACCCACTCTATCACGCTCACCTGCCTTCCCCTCCCAGCCCTTCTCCCTCTCCCATGCCCCCCTTTGTGTGTCCTTTAAGCTGTCTCTTTCCCATATGCCTTTATGTCTTTATCCCCCCTCTCACACAAATCCCTCATTCCATATCTCTCATCTTTGTTTAACTTATCTCCCTCCCAACAGCTGTCTCTCTCTTTCTCAACTGTCTTTCTTTCTTACTGTTTTAGCTCTATCACTTCTCTCCCCTTCTATTTATAACTGTCTCTCACTTGTCTGTTATCTCTCTCACATCTGTCTCCACCACACTGTTATCCTCAGGTGTCCTTTATAACATGGCTGTCTCTTTACCAACCCCCATCGCACTCACTCTATGTCTTTCTTTCTCAGCTATTTCTTTTCTTCCCCCAGTCTCTTTTGTACCTTTTTAACTTGCCTCCCCTCTATCGTTCCCCATGGTGTTTCACCTGTCTATCGCTCACACACCTGTCTCTTCTCTGTCTCTCTACCCTGTTCCTTTCTCTCCTGCCTGCTTCTTTATCACCTCTCTACTCTAATTCTCTGGCACTCTCTCTCTCGCCTATTTCTGTCTCACACCTGTCTCCTCTCTTATCTACCTTTTTCTCACCTCTCTCACGTCTCCACCTCTCTCTGTAACCTGTTCTTTATTACCTCACACTAATTCTCTCAGTTCTCTCTGTCTCTTTCTCCCTCTCACCTGTGTCTTTTAAGTGTCTATTTCTCGTTTGCCTTTCTCCTTCCCTGTGTTGTCTTTCCCCTCTCTCTCTCACCCTGGGCTCTGCAGGTGTTCCTCACTGACATAAAGAGACATGGAGGCATGTTTTCCCGCCAACATTGATTGACTTTGCAAGTTTGTTATGTGTTTCACTGTGCTGGGATAGCCCATCCCATACAGCAGGCTACAGCCAGGCAGCAGCTGCCGTGTTTTTTCCTGCAGCCTTTGCGAGAAGACTTTGGAAGTGGATGGGGGCCCCCCTCCAGAGTAAGGGTACCTGAGGGGCTGCAGGGGCTTGTGTTATGCCCCTGAGACAAGTAACCCCAGACCCGTTTCTGCATGTTTTGGCCTTGTTAGTAGAGTGACTTGATTCCAGTGGCACAGTCAGCACGTCCGGGCATACCTGTCACATTTAGGGTGTCGCAGTGAGGAACAAGTGATGGGCGGAATGCTTGAATTCATCTCTGCCTCTGGGAATTACTTGGTGCACCATCACAGTCCATTTTTTGCCCACAAAGCTACCTCTGACATGAACAACCGTATGCAAATCAACCTTGGTTCTGCTGCAGTAGGAAGACTCCAGCTCGAACTGCCCGGCCAGGTGCCCTCTGAGATGAATGTGAGCATTCCTTTCATCACTCACCTTGTTGTTTACTGTAGTAGATCCCCTGAGTGTGACGGGTATGCTCAGACGTGCATGCCATGCTCACCGCGCCACAGGGCTCAAGCTTTACCTCCTTGATAAGACCTGAGTAGATTGAAACCAGTCTGGCTTTGCTTGTGTTCCCAACCGAAGCGGACCTGGTCTGGCGATTCGGGCTGAGCTGGTTCTGTTACAGCAGGATGAACTCTGATTTGCATATGGGAGGTCTTTGTCTAGAGTGGGATAGTGGGCAAAAAACAATGGATTGGAATGTGGTTCAGAGTGAATGCTAGTGGCTGAGACTGATTCAAGCATTCCTTCCATCACTTTGTTGTTTTTCGGTGGAAACGCCCTATGTATGACAAGTATGTCCAGATGTGGGTCCCGTGCTCACTGTGGCACAGGACTCAAGCTGTACCTCACTGATAAGACTTAAGTAGGTCGAAACCAGGGGTTGTTTGTGTTCCGCTGTGGAGGAGACATGGTCAGGTGGTTCAGGCAGGACTGTTCCTATTAGAGCAAGAACAAGACGGATGTGTATATGGCAGGTCTTTGTCTAGAGTGGCATCGTGGGCTAAAAAACTGTCGTCTGGAATGCATCCCAGAGCAATTGGCAGCGCGGCTGTGGACGTCATAACTGCAACAGCAGTGCCTACACATGGGTGTCATGTTCGCTGTGCCACGGGGCCCAAGCTACACCTCACTGGTGAGATTGTTCTGAGGTTGCTTATGTTCCTGTCTATAGAGGACCTGATTTAGCAGTTCAGGCCGAACTATTCCTGCTGGTACTGTTCTTAATGGGGCATATGGCAGGTCTTTAGAGTGGCACAGTGGGTGAAAAATGATGGTCTGGAATGCATCGATAGCGATTACCAGTGGCTGCGATTAATTCAAAAGTACTCCTTTCATCACCTTGCTGTTTGTTGCATGTTTGTGTTATGTAACAATTTGTACAGAAAAGCTGGTCTGGAATTTTCTTTGGTTAAAAACATGTGGCACAGACACAGCTTCTTTCACTCTTAGTCTAAAGTCAGTGATGTATGCTTCCTACTTGCAGAGGTCAGGGCATGTATGAACAATCACTTCAATATCTTGTAACTGCCAGTGCTGCTTATTTTATTAAAGTGCCTGCTGCAGCTATCTATGGCCAGGCACTGACAGGTCAGCGCATTAGAAGCCCAAATGTGGGAGCTATTTTTTTCATTTTGTCAACTGAGAAATGAGATTTCCCTGAACCCTCTATTAGAAAGGGCAGTTTTTTGCAGGTTGTTGATTTAAGTTTGTATTCTGTGCAATGGATGCCAAAAAGGTGTTATAAAATCTTGAAGGATGATTTCTTAACCTTCTCCTGCTAAGAGCAGGATCATAAAAGCCA
This sequence comes from Calotriton arnoldi, assembly GCA_963921515.1. Taxonomy (NCBI): domain Eukaryota; kingdom Metazoa; phylum Chordata; class Amphibia; order Caudata; family Salamandridae; genus Calotriton; species Calotriton arnoldi. The sequence goes on from CAWUFW010020404.1 coordinate 17,303, forward strand.
GGGAATGAGAAAGTCACGAAATTTGCAGATGCAAATTTCTCCTTTTGCGCTACATTTAACACAACATGGATCCTCGTCAATTTTTGCACCAGGATGTGTTTAAACAAAAGCACCGTGAACAACAGCTGCTTGTGTCCTGTTGCACACATGCGTTCACTCCAATTTTTTGTTGCAAATGGTGTGTAATTATGCAAAGTAGCATAATCTCGTATTTTCAGGAATTTTACGTAACAATCCATTTGACAAAATACAATAACTATTGCGTTATGCATTTTTTCTTTTTATTATATGTCTTTCCTTTAAAAACCTCAGAGGCACGGAGAGAGATAATGCTAGCCCTCTGTCACTTAATAAAAGATAGATTCTCCTGACTTCCATATTGGGTGTCTTCATTTTACAAACAGGCCCGAGGCCAGCATTACGTAAGGTGAAAGCTTCTAAGAGGTCCAAAAATTGGCTTCAAGTAAAGTTTTAAAAACACGACCATTATACCAGTCTGTTGCTTTCAAAATGTCTTTCAATCTCCTTCTGAGAAGAATCCACTTTGGAAAAGAGCTGTAAATGTAGATGTGTCTGCACAAACTCACTCATCACTACCTTGTCTCCATTGCTAAGTTTGGGCAGTGGCAGCTGGCACCCTAAATATTTGGTGAGGCAACCACTGACCAGCAGTGCCTGGTCAACGCCAAAGCTGTCAGACATGGCTTGTTACAAACAGCGTTCATAACGAACCACGACTGAGAACTCTGGAATTGAGGTTGAAGGCAGTGCGAGTCTTATAGTGCATCAGTGGGTTAAGAATAATAAAATACAAATATTTACTCACCCACTTCATGTGCTGGCTCGAATCCGGTCCTCCTGCTTCAGTCTCTTGGCGTTGGTCTGGTCTGCAGGTTGCATCAGTTCTCCACACCAATCCGAATGCTGCACTCATGCTGCTGATAATGTTATCAGCATGAGAGCAGCGCCAGGATTGGCTGGAGTGGGCTGCCTGGATGATCCCGCAGGCACTAGGTGTCTATCCCTGCTCTCTGCCTAGCTGTCTTAGACAGCTTGGTGGAGAGGTTTACACAGCGCATGTTAGGCTGGCCTTCGCAAGACGGCCGGCCAAAGTCACATGCGCACTGCAAACTGGTGGAGTGAGCACCACTCCCCTGCTGCCAGTCAGCAGCAGTGGCCCTGCCCCCAAACAGGGGAAAAGGGAAAAATAAAATGCTAATAAATTAATTTGATTTTATTCACCTTTTGCAGCTCTGGCAGCAAGGGGGCAACGCCCCTAGGCCTTAATGGAGGGGCTGCTGCTGAGTTTGGGAAGACACTGTTAGTGCAGCAGCTGTGACTTTTACATTCTCCGCACTACTGGGATAGTGCGGAGAAAGTGAATGTCACTTCCACACACAACAGGCTAAAAACCTTTTCTTTCTAAGTCTTGACCTTGGCGAAGAATCTTCCCGAGAGCCTGAAGCTTTTTTGTGAATGATGATTAGTGTGAAAGATGCAGTGACGTCATCACTATTAAAAGTGAAAGTAGAAGGAACCGTTTAGCTCCTTCTCCTTTCACTGTATCAGCTCAATCCCCCAGGCACTGATCACAATGAAAAAGAAATCACTGGATAGGGGAGTCCCCCATCCACTTTCCAATGGTACCTCCCCCTAGTGCATCTCTGCCAGGGATTGTTTAAAAAAAAAAAGGATGGGTGGGAGCTGTCCCATCCTAGCTTGGGGCTGCACACTCTCATCCCTGGAGTCAAAACCTTCTTTCTGCCCCCCTGCAGAGCAGATTGGAGGATGTACCCCCTTGCACCCTCCCTTGCAAATGAGGGAATATTTTGTATTTTCCCCTGCACCATATTGTAGATGCCGGCACAGAGGCAATAAAAATGTTGGTTTGGCATAGTTTTGACATCTGGGCTGGCCCCCATCGCTGGAGCTCAAACTCTTTCTACCCCTGCTGTACCCAGAGCCCAAATATTAAAGTCATCTCCAAGGCAAGGAAGAGGAATTTTGGATCCTTTGAGCATAGTTTTGAGCTGTGGGCCAGCTGAGAGGGGGTAAAGCCTTCCATTCTGTTTCCATGAGGTGGCGTAAAGACTATCTGGTGCCCGGGGGTTGGACCCGACACCAAGCTGAGCCAACACCCCACACCATTTCTTTTTCTAGACATCAATCCCTGGTGTCTGGTGGGCTTTGTGGCCCCAGGGCCAGGAAGATTGGAAGTGAATTCTCCAATCAGCCACGTAATGTGCAGAAAGACTATCTTGTTCCTGGGAGGGTGAGTGGAGGTCTGCATCCCAATGCCAGGTAAGCCCAGCACCCCATTCTGTTTCTCACTTTTTTCTCTGGTGTTCTGTTGAGCTTTCAGCCCCCTGCCCCCCTCGAGATGGGCAGATAGGTAGTAAATATCTTAGTCTGCCAACACAGGGCTGAACGCCCACAAGATCACTAGTGAAAAATGTTTTAAAATGTTGGGGGGGGGGCATCAGGCAGGCACTTAATGCCCCAGGCAGCTTATTTCCCCCACCCCAAATGGATACTGGAGTATTAACCCTTAATCTGCCCACCCGAGGGGGTCATAAAGCCCATGAGACTACCAGGAAAACAGGGAAAGAGGAGGTTTCCCTCACATAAATATAAGAAAAAACTGTTATGTTTGCCAAAGTTTTATGTTTGCAAGGAACTCTGGGTAACAAAAATAGTTGGATTCCACTCAACCCTTACCACCCTGGCTTCCCTGAAGATTTACTTTTCAGAAATGTGTGGGGTTGGTAGGCTTTTCGAGGTGGGAGACGAACATGGGCCCAAATACTGCAACTACCCACATCCAAGGAAAGACTGAACTTCTGAGGAAAAATCTTAATGTTTCTACTTTGCATTTTTGGGCCTTTGCTGTGGCAGGTGATAGGCTCACTCAAATAAGTGGGGTACCGTTTTAATCAGGAGAAGTGTAGGAATATGGAATAGTTGAACATTTGTTATTATTTATTGAATTTCTCTCTGTTTTGGTTTCCAAATATAAGTCAGTGGTCAGAAAAGAATTCATTTTGCAAAACTTCCTTTGAACCACCTGGTATTATTGGTAACCCCATATTACGAATTGTACGGAAAACCACAATTGCTAAATTCAGACTCTTGGGCACATTTAAAAAATGCACAGATTTCCTTCCTACTTACTCATTTTTCATTCCTTAGATTTTACCTTATGAATTAATGCATGGTTGGAACACAATTAAAAAATAATTATAAGCGTCAGCTTGGTTGATGGTTCTGGCTATCGCATGTTTCTGGATAAGGATGAAACACTATGAATCCTTGGGCTCAGAAGAGGCGGGCGGATGTAGTAGTGTTACTTTTGTAGATCAGCCACTGGGACAAAGAATTACAAATGAAATCAATGCTACCTATTTTAGTGTTTTCCTACTTAAGTCTTTATTTAAGTTTCTTTGGGAAATCCATGAGTGAACTACACAAATATCCTTGCTGAATTGATTGCTTTACCTACTATTCAGAAGTGTTCTCAGGTCTGGGTTCACCACTGGATTTCAAATCTCTTTTCCCCACAAACTGGAAGTAGGTAGAAACCACAAAAGTAGGAAATATTGACAAAATGTAGACCGTTAGAAAACACTGTTGTGAAAAAAATGTTTTTTTACAAATAGGACTGTTCATGGAACCTAGTAAGAGGACAATTTTGTTAGTTGCATTTGTAGAAGAAAAAAAAACTTTCTTTCACTACACATTTCGCCTATTTGCCCAAAAAAACCTAAATGTTGCATTTTGACTATTTTCTCTGTTCCCTCCAGGGGAATGTAGAAACCTTGGGTACCATTAGAGTCCCCAGAGCGTAGGAAAAGGGTATGCAAATTAGACCTGGACTTTTGTGGAAAAAAGTTATGAAGACTTACAAGCAAACTGCTCGGTATAAAAAAACAAGCATTTACAATGCAATAGGTCTCGCATTTACGAGAGTTTGAGCTATTGTCATTGTAAATGACAATGCCAATACCTTAAACTGTCGCAAAAGCGAGACCTATTACATTGCAAATGCAATTTTTGGAAAGCGCCCATGCCGCACTTTCAGGTTAATGTCGGCCACGCCCCTTTCTTTTGACGAGCCGCGTCTTAAGAAAGGGGCGCAGCCGACATTAAAGTGAAAGCCCCGTACAGGATGCTTTTACAAAAAAAAGCATCTGTTTGTCAAGTTGACAAACAAATGCTTTTTTTTGTAAAAGTGCCCCATGCCACAGTTTCACTTAATAGGGGCTGAGGACCTTTCTTTAGACCCGGCTTGTCAAAATAAAGGGGCGTGGCCGACATTGAAGTGAAAGCGCCGTATGGGGTGCTTGTACAAATAAATATTTGCAATGCAATAGGTCGTCTGAAACTCTCATCAATGCGAGACCTATTTTATTGCAAACAAGCAGCCACAATTGTCCCGGGCTGCTTTGAAAGTGAAAGCGTGCACGGCATGCTGAAAGTTGCAGGAAAGCACGTCGTGCCTGCAGTACTAGAAACTCATTAAAGAAAATAGTGCTTACAGACTAAATAAGAAGACGTACTGTGTAACAACAGAAGTAAAAGGGGCAGTCCTCATGGGAGGTTACAAATGAAGACAAGGTGGTACTAAGGTGTCCCAGGCCTGAACGTACCCTCAGGATCGAACCGATGCTCTTAGGGGTCCAGCTCTCAACAGCCCCAAGTCTGGATAATAATAATACACAGACTAAAGGGTGGTTAAGCGGGGGAAGGGAAGGATGGGGACAGCAGGGAGGGAGACCTGTAGTAAGACACAAAGAAGAGAAATAATTACTATAGGAACCTTTCACCCTTCTCTCTTTCTTAACCTCCCTTGGTACCCATACTTCCACTAACCTGTAAAGAAAAATAAAGATTGCCGGCTAACAGGGGTGCTGAGCTTGTAACCTCTAATCCATACAGTATGCTGGAAAACACAAAGGTTCATATGAGCAAAACCTATTCTTCCATATGATATAGAAAATATCTCATGCACAAAGGTTTATACCTGAGATTGCGAGGTAAACACAGACGCTCAATATGACCCTTTGTCAATGACACCCCTGTGGAGGACAAAAGAAAATAGCGAAAGCAAAATCTGTGAGTAGCTGTAATCGTCACTTTAAGATAGAACAATAAGTACAGCGTGATGAACACTGAGTCGTATTCAATACATGTGCACCAAGGATTTCCAGTAGATGCAGGTACCACTCTGGACATGAAGAGTTACGTCACTCTCACGAGAGGAAGCACCTCACTTAGATAACTGGTGGTAGGGCAACCCCTAATTCGTAATGTATCAGAAAGTATTTCCCTCGCATGAACTCTGTGTGTAAAATTCAGGGAAGAGTTCGCCAACGCAGGGAAATATAGAACAGTACACCCAAATAATCCTCAACGAAGTATTTAGGCAACAAAAGTAAGCAAAGTACTTTTCCCTCGCTAGAGCTCTGGCAGGATATGGTAAGAGCTCTTCCAACGTAGGGAAAAGTAAGCTACAGAACACTCCAATCTCGGAGATCCAAATCGGAAGAGATAGGCATCAAGGATTACGACCAGGACTTCAACAAGGGTAATATGGAACAAGCGGTGCCAGCGGCACCCTTACCCGACCCAGAACAACATGATAACGGCCAGCAAAGATCCAGGAACCAGTGGAATAATCGGCAGCGTCTTGCCCCGCAGCTTCGCTACTTTACTGCTTCCGCATCACGCGATGCGCGGCATCCGACGTCAGTCGTCGCGCTAAGGCCGCTGGGAATTGAAGTCATTCCCGAGCCTCAGCGCTTGCCTGCGCGAACGAAGCTGCCGTGTCCCCTGACATAAGGAGGGATCAACGAGACTATTAACGAATCAGAAGCCAGCATTTACAAAGGACAATTACAGAAGCCAATGAAAAATATGGGCAGAGAGTGGGCGGGGCTTCAATTCTATACTCAAATACAGCATGCGCCCAGGCTCGACCTTAAAATGAGGTCGGCACTGGAGGGGATAAGGCCCAGCACTTAAGGAGTAAAAAGGGTTCTTGAACAAAATATCCGCAACTGTTCAACCCGAGAGGGTGAATCAATGTTCTATCATAGTAACACTTAGCATAGTTTGGTCATCCAAACAAGGAGAAAAAATAGTAGAAGTGTCACATAAAAATCACTCTCTGAGCCTATTTAAAGTCTGTAATATGTTTAAGAACAAAAACAAAGAAGTTAGTTATGGCAGAGCAAACCAACCTAGTTTATCCCTTCACAAGGTTTTTGAGTTTATAATGTTAAAATGTCTCTAAATCACATTACTTTTATACATTTTATTTCACATAAGCAAAATAAAGAGTCACATGACAGATAGTGAAACTGCAGATTTTAGAAGCTAGTGGCCCTGGTTCTTATGAGAATGCAGTGGAAAGATCTTGAACCCGAGGCACAGAGCAGAAGCTTCTCTGCTGAGCTAACAAGAATAACTTTCTTGCTTACTAGTGCCAAGGTGAACACTAGGCTCAAGCCCCCTGCAGGCAAGAAGGCCTCCACCTCTTGGTACAGCACAGGAGTACATTGTAAATGCACTCACAACAACACGGCTGATGGAAAGCAGCATTCTAATAAATGTTATGTCACTTGTAATTTTGCAATTCCCTCCCTTTTGCACCTCAAAGTGCAAATCTAAAGCACGTGCTTGGCACTCAATCTGTTAATCTCTAGTTCAGACTCAATTTCATCACATTCTAATTCATTCCACTTAGTGTAATCACCAGTGGTTAGTGGAAAAGCACAGGCAATGCCTTTATTAGAACCAATACGCTGACTAACGCACACTATTTGTAACCTCATATAAAGTGACAATATTATTAGTATTATTGCCAGAATTATTTTGAAGAGCTTCATTCCTCACTTTCCAAAAGTGCCAGCGAGCCAGGACCATGTCTGCAGTGCTTAAACTGATCCCTTCCTGGATAGTGTGGAGTTCATAATGCTGTGTTTAAGGTGATCTACTTGCTTATGAAAACTAAGAGAAGTGTTGGGAATGTAGGAGCAACATTTGACACCAACAATAGCACAAACACCACCCTTGGTGGCAAGGACGAAGCCTATGGCCATTCAGTTCTTCACCATCACAGTGATTTGGGAGTCTCACTGGTCATTGATCAACCCTAAGGAAATAGCGGTAACGTTGGCCATCTCCCGAATAATTTAGCGTTCAGTCTTGTTTCATGGCTAGGCTGCCCCACACCACACTAACGAAACAGAAAAGAAAAAAAACACATTTTCCTAGATACTTCCTGGTGTCTTTGAAGGGAGTGTACAGTAGAGTGACCAAGGGCGGGGCCCACATTACCCGTATAACATGCCTAAATCCAGTCTTGGGGTAATCAGGGATAGGCGCCACTGCTGAAAATGTAAACAACATTCTCCTCTCTCAAACTGGGTTTATGGCTAGTAAGGTACAGAAATAAAAGGGAGTAATGTAATTGGGTATGACTTTCAAGGTAGTGTCACATTCACTTTGGCCCACAGTTACTTGGTCTCAGTGTTCACAAAACATCCCAAGCTCTTAGTCACTGATTCACAAAGAGCCTCCGCAGTAGGGGCGGAGGCTCCGCAGTCGGGGGAGAGGCTCCACAGTCAGAGTTGAGGCTCCGCAGTTGGGGCGGGATCACAGCACTCGAGGTAGGATCTGTGCAATGCGAAACTGCAGTACCGAGATCCTGCGACAAGCATGGGGATCCTGCCCTGACTGCGTAGCCTCCGCCCGAGTGTGAAGGATCTTTGTGAATCACGGTCTGAGTAAGCAAGATGAATAGTGCTGGCCAGAAAGGAATGCTTGGGGCTGTAGAGGTCTTCCGTATGGTGTAGAATTTATAAGGAAGCATCAGCACACTCTTACAGATAGTGCCCATGGAAATACATATCAAGGTGTGTTTCATCTCTGCGGATAGGTATCCCCCCAAACATCAGTGAACAAGTGAGAGCAAATCCACAAAAATTAAACATTGACTTCTTGATGATATTTTTCAAGCAACATCAGGTAACACTTATCCTTGAACATAGATCAGCCACTCCTCTCAAGGGTGGGAGTGAAGTTATTCTTTACACCATCATTCCACTCTGTTTCCATGACATAACCCACAAGGAGCCAGTGAAGAGGACTGGCCATACCCACAATGGGAATTGATGTTCACCTCGGATGGAGGTGGTAGCACTGAAAGGTAGGAAAGGCATCGCGTGGAACTTTCCCAGCAGCAGCAGTGAGAGATGAAGACGATTCTCTTGCAGTACTGGGTTCGGGATCAGGTTCAGGGGGCAGGAGCATTTGCTGAGGCAGCATGAGTAGTGTCTGGTGAGGCAGTGGTTCCAGGTGGACAGCCCTCGACACATAACAGTGGTGTTGGTGGTCAGCAGAATTTCTTCCACTGGTGTACCTTCATGTACACACAGCTGCCAGGCTTCACTGCACCACAAAGGTTAGGTAGGCACTCTGAAGGGGCAGCTGGGATCTGAGAACAGAAAGTGAAGAGACAGTGAATTAATTGCCTGCAGTACTGCAAGACCACATCATCCTTTAACTGTAAATTCAGAGCAGCAGGCAGGACAGGAGGGTTGGAGAAAAGTGTCAAAGCTCGGCCCATGACTGTTGCGAAGAGCAGAGTCTTGCTTTCTGGGAAGGCATAGCTTGCATTGACCAATAGCCAAGGGAATAGCATCAGGCCACTTGAGTTGGGTCTCAGAACATATCCTCGCTATCTTTTTTCTTTAGTGGAATTGTTGCGTTCTACTAAATTTAAAATGCAGCAGTGCATGCCTGTAATTTATGGAAACCAGTTTCATTTGTGCACAACAATATGCCCAGCTTTTCTCCTCTATTGGTGTATCCAAGTCTAGTTCCCATTTTGTAAGGGATTCATTGTCTGTTGGAGCAGTGAAGTCATTGTAGATACTGTACAGTCTAGAAACGCAACTCCTCCCAGTAGTAACCTTTATCATATGAGTTAGCAGGGAAAACTCAGCAGGTTCGATTGGAAAGGCAGTCCCCCTAATTGAGACAGCACAGCGAACTCTAAAATATGCAAACATGCCAACACCGTAAAAAGCAGTTCCTGCCAAAACTGCTCCAGAGAGAGAAATCTACCATTAATGAATAGTTGCCTCTTTTGCCTTAAGCCTGCTTCATCTAAGCTATTTATCATACTCCCTTGTCCAATGTTGGTGGCAGCACTGGGTTATTAGCAAGTTTGACAGCTGGGTATATATCGGCGCCTAACTGCCAGTCCCAAAAAACAAAGTGATAGATAGGATGCTTGTATTAAACTCAGCCACTGGCAATCGCATGGGTCACATCCTAATCTATTGTTTTTTGCCCACCAGGCCACCTCAGTTTGGACCCAGCCGTATGCAAATTAGTCTTGACCCGGCTCCAATGGGAACAGTCCAGCCCGAACTGCCAGGCCAGGTCGTCCCTGAACCAGAACACTAGCAACCCAGGACTGGTTTAGCCTTTTTTAGGGCTCATCTGTCAGGTATAGCTTGGTTCTAGTGGCACAGTGAGCGCAGGGCCCACCTCTGGGCATACCTGCCACACTTAAGGCAACAAAAAAGAAAGTGATGCATGGAATGCTTGAATTAATCTTAGTCACTGGCGATCGCCCGTCCTAGCCATAGTTCAAATTGGACAATTAGTGAACCAAACTGTTTGTATGTATTGAGTAGGTTTAGGCAACTTTATCGCCTGTGTTTATCTGATCCCTTTCAAAGGGTGAATGTGACAGAAATGTGTGCGATTTAAACCAATACAAGACAAATTGAGATTTCGCTGCGTGGTAATACTTTGCGAGGTCCAGGATTGCAAAACCTCCCTTCTCAAATGGCAGCATGATTGTTTCTCATTTAAACTAGAGGTTGCACTCTCTCAGACTAGTCTAGTCAACTGGGTTCTCACCTTTGCAAAGAAATGTCTAGTCATTGGAATGGGTATGTTAGTGAAAAGGTAAAGAATCACATCAACACCAGCATTTTAATCAGTGCTCCCCTCCCCCATAGACAACAGCAGCAGGATCCATCTATCAACTTGTTCGGCTAGCTTATCCATTACTGGGCCATAACTACTTCTGATGATCGTTGGTGTATCTGTATTAATGTAGATGCCCAAGTAATTAAGCGATGCAACATACCAGCGCAGACGGTATGCACCTAGTGGACTGTTTGCCACGTCTATACTGGGAACATCTTGGATTTCTCTGAGTTATTTTGGATAATAGAGATTTTGCCATATCTCACTATTTCTCTTCGAACCTCCACCAAATTGACTTCATGGTCTCTCACAAAGAGCATAATATCATCTGCATATATATATATGTATATTCTTTTATCTGCACATGTTCCATTGATTCAGGATACAGCAGTTTAATGAGTCTCAAACTATCAGAACTCTGCCCCATTCTACACAGTACCTTAAACAGGGTAGGCTATTCTAACAAATCTAGGCCTTCTTGCCATCTAGAAATACTGAGATGGCACACATATCTAGGCAACTCAGATGCTTATGGGCAAAGTGGGTCCTGAGATTTTTAGAGGTTGGTCTGCTGGCAAGGAGCCCTACTAGCTAGCTACTAGCTAGCTAGCTACTAGTACTAGCTTCTCCATCAGCAAGTTCAGCTTATTGGTCAAGATTTTGTTGTCAATGTTCATGAGGGATAATGGCCTATATGATCTACAATCTTTCTAATTTTTTCCCGCCCCACATATAGCTGTAGGAACAGCTTCCCTGGTGGTTAGTGCACCCTTTTCCAGGCCCCCTTGTTATAGCTTAGCCAGGCCCTTTCGAATCTCATCAAACCAAGAACCCACTGGTTCCCATAAGCCATACTCTTCAAAAGATTTGACTTCTCAAGAAACATCAGTTATGTTATTTACATAGGCACTAATAAGCTTACTGTTATCTGAGATGAAGGTACAGCACTCTCTCACCTTCAAAACCCAACAGACTCCAACCTCCTTCACAAGAAGGATATCTAACGGTAGGCTTTTCGGCATAATCAATGCCCGCATACCAATTAATTTGTTATTTATCTGGGTTAATGAACCAGTAGTATTAGAAGCAATGTGATCTACAAGCATAGAAAATCTTCTAATTTTCCCATCATTCATAGCCACACTAATCAACCAAATCATAGCTCCTAACACATCCAGCACAATTTGTCAAAATCCTCGTTTCCCTCTCTTCAAACCAACAGCATCACTCATCTCATTCACATGGTAAACTCTCAACAAGGTAGCAACTGCCCACCCAGTTATGGGGTAGGTTAAAATAGGCAGCCTTCTAACACAACAAATTACTCTAAGTATTGGCTCTTCACCAACCAGAAATTCACCACTAACAACATAACTCGTTTCACACAACAATCTTCATTGACTTAACTTCTGTAGGTTCATGAAGCACCATAAATAATTCACCCTTTCTCATACTCCCTTCTCAATCTTGGATGCAAATTTGAATTTCTAAATTTCTCTTCAACCTCAATTTGTTCTCTAATGTTGCTCTCATCATTTCAGTTTCTCAAAATGTTCACTCCTCTCTCATTATATGTTTTAACAAATTCACACTCTTCTTTATTCAAACCACAAAACATATGCAATTTTAGTGGATTTAGTATTCATGTTAGTTTGTGCAACCAGTAGTTTTAAGTATTTAGAATAGCTCACTGAATACCCAGAATTTTTGGAAACAGGAAGTTCTTCCAGTGAAGCATTGAAGTCCCAAAGAAATTATTGCTTGCTAAAAATACTAACAAAAACATTGCAAGTGAAACTATATGTGAACAGCAGTTGATCGTAGGTCACTCATTCACCTGCAGAAGAAGGGAAAAAAGTACACACAAAACAATTCCCTATAATCATGGCATACTCATCTAATAAATTAGCAAAGACATTTTCCCCATAACTATTCACTAATCTGTCCCTACGTTTTAATGTCATATGTTCTACTTTAATATGTGCTGTGGTTAATTAAACTTGTGAAAGAGAGTCATATTGAACCAGGGAAATTAGAAACAACTTTAGGACCACACTATTAGTCTCACTATTAGTGAAAGTATACTAAACATTTTACAGCAGTCGATATATGCCACCTTCTCCTAAGATCAAAAACAAAAATTAAATCAAAATTCAAAATCAGGAAGCAAAAATCAGACGACAAGATTTTTTAACAATAATTCTTTTTTACACAATAAAAAAAAAGAGAAAAACAAACTATTAGAATTATTTTTTTACTTCAGTTCATATAGATTCAAAATTCTATTTTGTTCATCTGGATACTCTAAAAAACAATAACAGTTCAAATTCATAATTTAAAAGTCATTTGGGTTTAGCAAAATTCAAGTTGGATCTTCTTCTGGTTCATCTTGGAAGATTAATTGGCAACAGTTTTGTGGACTGTAGATTTCCACATCTGATTCTTCTTCTTGTGACTTAGATGCTAGAAAGGTCCACTCATGTGATGCATAAGTTCTATTCGGGATTCTTCTTCTTCTTGGTCTCGTGGCAACAGGCTATTTACTCCCACTAGTCTCAGAATCAATTTCAATTGTCTATGGTTCTTCTCTGATCAACTCTGATCTCCAATTCTTCCTGTATCGGGTTTTACTGGTTCTCTTCACTACTTCAGGCCACTTATCTCCTTAATGAACTCTCTCAACCTTTGTATCATCACTTGTGACTACTGCTGAATCTGCTTCACTCACAGTCAAACTTATGCTTTGTTCAGTATCAGCAACTTGACTCACTGTTAATCGTTTTCTCTTGGGGGTTCTCGAGACTCATTATCAGTTTGACTTCTCACAAGCTGTTTCTTCTTATTGCTCATGGACTTTGCAACAGTTTTTCACTCTGATTCCTAAAGTGAATCTGTCTACTGGTACCTTCACCAGGATCTTTTTCACCTTTGCCTTCACCAGTTTCAGGATTCATTTATTCTCTCTCCTCTGGGTCCAGGTAACAAACTTGAACTTGACTCTGTGAATCAGTGGTTGTTATCACCACCTCTTCATCCACTGTCTTTATTCCGCTCATGTGAGCTGCATGGATTCACTGCAGGATCCTGGGACACATGACAGCACTGCTAGTCATAAGCACAACTTGATGTGGCCCTTTCCACCTCAGCTCCTGACAATCTTAGCAGGTATAGTTCTTGGTCAGAAACTAGTCACCTGGTTGCAGTGCGTGACACTTAGCTTCTTTTGTTGGTACTGTGCAACTTGAACCTGGTGCTTGACGAAACACCAGATATTGTCTGTATCGTATACTCGTGCTACCGGGGCAGAGCATGCATCAAGTCTGCACACAAACACATACCATAGAGCATTCTTCAACAAATGGTTAAGACTGAAGAAAACTTGGTGTGCATTCCATCATTAACTTTCAATATATATCACTGTCCCTTACGAGTGTTTGCACCCACATGAAGATTTGGATACAATATTAAAACATCATTTTGAAGGTTCCTGGGATGCTTGGAGAGAGCCTTTTGACAACATCTAAATGTTTGGAGTATTAATTGCAGAGGACTGTTGTTATTATTTGTTTATATAATTTCTGGGTTTATCACGATTTGATTGCAGTTCATGTTTATTTCATTTTATTTCATTCACATCACAACAGCATATCTATATTGTTTACGTTTATATATGTATATTGTTTGTGAATTGGTGTTACTGTTTATTCACGCTTATTCACATTTTTTCTGTTGGAATAGAAGTACTGTGAGAAGCTGGCCTGGTATATGATATCCACTTATGTAAGTGGGCACCTTGCACCAGTCCAGACAACCCTTATGGTGATTTAAGAGGTCTTAGACAACCTTAGACAGCTCCCTAAGTGGTAGCTGTGGAGAGCAGCCTTCAGGCTTAGTCCAGGAGGAGTGTAAAGCAGCTTGTTTTACCAGAATGCAATCTTATAGTATAGATTAAGGGAAAGGAACCACACCAAGTATTTATAAAAATATGTATTTATTATATAATACTCTCTAATACGTTCAAGTATCTCCCACATGGAGATAAACACAATACTTTAGCAAGAAATGCAGTAAATAGCATGAAATACACAGAGGACCCCAGGGGGGACCAAACCATATATTAAGAAAGTGGTATAAGAACCACGACTCGGACCAAGACAGGGTCGGGAGGAGGAGAAGTGTCGGGGACTCAAGGAACCACCCAAGGTGAGTAAATAGGGCCCCCACGGAGAGCGTGTGCAGTGTGGAAACATGACCGCGTGCTCCCTACAACTCTATGTGCAAGTCGCGGTTGGATTTTTAAAGATTAAGGACCCTTCCCAGTGGACCCTGAAGAAACCCTGTGGAAGATAGAATGTTGGAGAGCCACCCCACCCGTGGATACCCTAGTACCCACGTTACCTACACCAGGGAAGCCGGGTGCATACGTGTGAAGTGGTGTCGGAAACCGACGTCAAACCCAATGGAGGACTTCAGTAAAGTGCCGCTGTGGAAGAAGTGTCCGGTGGAATCCGAGGATGGATTTTTGATGAAAGGTACCTGCAAGCAGAGGGGACAGAGTCTATATCACTCAGGAGTGACCAGGAGACTTGGAAGTCGAATGCCCTCCGATGTCGGGTGTTGCAGGATGGATGATGAGGACCTTGACTCTGCAGCTGTGAGGACCAGGTGACGCTGAGGAGGACCAGGAACCGTGCACGAGCTGTCCCACGAAGGATGTTGAGTGCTGAGGGGTCGGTGTCCGGCGGGAGCACCAACCAGCCTTGGCAAATGCAACCCACGCAGGAATCAAAGAAGGAGCAACGTTGGGACCAGCAGGGTCCAGGGGACTCACCAAAATCAGGGGAGTCAAAGCAGGCCCTAAGCAATCAGGGGAGTCCAAAAGAAACAAGCGTGACCCTCAAATGGACCCACAGGTCGGAGGCACTGAAGTCGCAAGAGGATCTCAAGCAGCTCACCAAAAGATGCAGGCCACGATGCGGTGTGGCTGAAGATTCTGGTCACTGGAGGTGCTCGAGGTTGGGGCTACTTGGAGCCCAAAGATCTCCTCGGAAAGAAGTCAACAAGCCTTTGCAACTGCAAGTTGAAGCGGTGCCCAGGGGTTCGGTTATTGCAACCCCCACGAGGGATGGTGCACAGACAGAATATCGAGTTTTTAATTTTGACCTACCATAATATCGAGTTTTAAATATCGTAGGTCAAGAATATCGACTGCAAGAATATCGTGGTACAGAACATCGACAGTAAGGTAAGAAATATCATTTTTTTTTATATCGAAGACAGTAATATTGATTGTAAAAATATCGCTGTTAATAATATCGATGTTTATATTAGTGCTCTGTATTTTAGTATGTGTGTTAAAAGTATGTGATGTAATTTTTTGGTATAAGTGTAGTTTTTTTTTTAATGTATGTGTTACATTTTTAGCAGTAAATACTTCTATGTAAATTAATTTTTGCGTATTTTAGTTCTGTAGCGGGTTGTGGGTTTATAGGGGAATAGGGTGGGAAGTAATTTAATTATAAAAAAGTAATTATTAAATTTTATTCATTATTATTTATAATTAATTTATTATTAATTAATTATTAATTGGTTATTAATTAATATTCATTAATTAATAGATAATTATATAATTTGTGGTTTTTTTAGGAGCGGGTTGTGGGTTTATTGGTGAATAGGGTGGGAAGTAATTTAATTATAATAAAGTAATAATTAATATTTATTTATTAGTATTTATAATTAATTTATTATTAATTAATTATTAATTGGTTATTAATTAATATTAATTAATTAATTAATAGATAATTGTATTAATTGTGTTATTTTTTTAGGGGCGGGTTGTGGGTTTATAGGGGAATAGGGTGAGAAGTAATTTAATTATAATAAAGTAATTATTAATATTTATTTATTAGTATTCATAATTAATTTATTATTAATTAATTAAAAAATTGGTTATTAATTTTTATTAATTGATAATTATATTAATTGTGTTATTTTAGGAGCGGGTTGTGGGTTTATAGGGGAATAGGGTGGGAAGTAATTTAATTATAATAAAGTAATTATTAATATTTATTTATTAGTATTTATAATTAATTTACTATTAATTAATTATTAATTGGTAATTTAATTTGAATAATTATTTAATTGATAAGTATGTTAATTTTAACCCTCTGCTATCCAACACTTTCCCTACTGTTGCACTCTCTGGAGTGGTAATAGTAATTTTTACCCCTACGCTATCCAACTCTTTCCCTACTCTTGCACTCTCTGGAGTGGGAATAGTAATTTGTACATCTCACCTATCCAATACTTTCCCTACTGTTGCACTCACTGGAGTGGGAATAGTAATTTTTACCCCTCCGCTATCCAAAACTTTCCCTACTGTTGCACTCACTGGAGTGGGAATAGTAATTTTTCCCCCTACGCTATCCAACACTTTCCCTACTGTTGCACTCTCTGGAGTGGGAATAGTAATTTTTACCCCTACGCTATCCAACACTTTCCCTACTGTTGCACTCACTGGAGTGGGAACAGTAATTTTTACCCCTTCGCTATCCAACACTTTCCTAACTGTTGCACTCTCTGGAGTGGGAATAGTAATTTTTACCCCTCCGCTATCCAACACTTTCCCTACTGTTGCACTCACTGGAGTGGGAATAGTAATTTTTACCCCTACGCTATCCAACACTTTCCCTACTGTTGCACTCTGTGGAGTGGGAATAGTAATTTTTACCCCTACGCTATCCAACTCTTTCCCTAATTTTGCACTCTCTGGAGTGGGAATAGTAATTTGTACATCTCCGCTATCCAACACTTTCCCTACTGTTGCACTCTGTGGAGTGGGAATAGTAATTTTTTCCCCCTACGCTATCCAACACTTTCCCTACTGTTGCACTCTCTGGAGTGGGAATAGTAATTTTTAGCCCTATGCTATCCAACACTTTCCCTACTGTTGCACTCACTGCAGTGGGAATAGTAATTTTTACCCCTTCGCTATCCAACACTTTCCTAACTGTTGCACTCTCTGGAGTGGGAATAGTAATTTTTACCCCTACGCTATCCAACACTTTCCCTACTGTTGCACTCTCTGGAGTGGGAATAGTAATTTTTACCGTTGCGGTATCCATCACTTTCCCTACTGTTGCACTCTCTGGAGTGGGAATAATAATTTTATCCCCTCCGCTATCCAATATTTTCTCTACTGTTTTAGTTAATGTAGTGTAAAATGTATTTTAAAAGGATTCAAAATATTGTAATATTTTAATTTGTTATATATTTTTTATTTTTTATTTATATTATTGGTGTATGTGTATATATATGTATTTATAATTTTTAATATGTTTTTAACAATTTATAAGTTATTAAAATAATTATTTATAAATAGTATTAAGTATATATATTATATTTTATACATATATATGTTTAATTGATTTTTACATTATATGTATTACTTATAATTTTAAACATTTTTTAATAATTTTAACTATGTTTTTTTTAATTATATGTATTATTTACTTTATTTGACATTATTTTTTATACATTAAAAAAACGATATTTTTAACAACGATATTTTTAACAACGATATTTTTTTATCGATATTTTTGTACTTACCATTATGTAGATAGGACTTCGATATTCTGGACATCGATATTCTTGCGTCAATATTTTTGTAGCTCGATATTCTGACTGTCGATATTCTGTCAGTGATCCACGAGGGATACTGGCCTCAAAGTTGGTGAGAGGGCAGGGCAGTCCTCGGGAGCTGTCGAAAAACCGCCACCTGTGTTGCAGAGCCTTTGGAGTCCGGAGGGGCTCAGAACCAGCAGACCGGTCGACTTAGTTGCGGTGCCTGCGAATGCAGGGGAGTGACTCCTTCACTCCAAGGGAGATTCCTTCAAGTTTCTTTGATGCTTCACAGGCCTTAGAAGGTTCCTGTATGATGCACAGGCACAGACATTGCAGCAGCCTGGAAGGGAGACAAAGTCTGGCCCAAACGATGTCCAGCGAAGTCCAGGGTGCCCAGACGGTAGAAGTAGAGGTGGTGTCTGATCTGAATCTTATCCCACGATGAATCTAGGGACCTACACCCAGGTAAACCCTTAAGTACCCTAGGGAAAGGGTTGGGAAGATTCAGGGGACCCTCCCAGGAGAGGGTCTGGACAGTGGGAAGGTTACTTTCATGTCCTTTGTCCAGTTTTGCCCCAGAGCGGGAGCCAACGGCTCCCAGAACTGGTCTGAATGGGACTATGCATGGGGACACCAAGTGTGCCCCTCATGCAGACTTTCTGGCGCTGGCAAGCGCACCCACCTGGTCCCAATATACCAAATCCTGTCTGGGAGGTGGTCACATCTCCCTGTGACAGGATTTCTATTGTTCCACCTTCCTCTGCTTGAGCTTGCCTCAGCAGCAGGAGGGCAGAAAAGTGTCTCTGGTCGGCAGCACCCATTTTGTTCTGTCCTGGGCTAGAAGGTTAGCACCGGGATCACTGAGAGCCTAATGGAGGGCTCTTCCAGTGCTTGGAATCATACCTCCCACACCGTTTATGGTGTGGGGGTATTATTCCAACATGTTTGACACCAAACATGATAGGATTCGTTGCAGCCGTTTTCGAGATGGTCATCGCGTAATTACGCGGTGGCCCTCTATATATAGTAATTGGCTGCTTCACTGACAACCCGGGAGAATGGACTCCGTAGGCTGCAGGGGTGTCATGCTCATGCAGGGGCACCCTCTCATTTAGAACCAAGCACCCTGCCTTCAGGATTGCAAAGGCCTGCTATAGGGGTGACTTACAGGTTTCAAATGCAGTGACCCTAGATATAGGAAACCTATATCTTTAGTAAGTGGTGCAAGCACCAACTTACACAGGCTGCAATGGCAGGCCTGTAGTTCCATTTTTGCATGGTCTCTCATGGGTGGCATAATGCATGCTTCAGCCCATGGGAGACCTCTGGGGTACCTATGCCCTGTGTACATGGGTACCATATACAAAGGACTGATAAGGGTACCCCAGTATCCAATCTGGGATTGTACCTAGGTACTAACACAGCAATTTAGGTAGAAAGCAGATAGACTGGGGTCCTGATTAGCAGGATCCCAGTCAGACTAGTGAAAAACTGCATCACATCAAGCAAAAAGTAGGGGTAACCATAGAAGCAGATCCTACTTTCCTACAATGACGCATGACCTTTGTTGTGAAGCTGGGCTGGTGTATTTTTTCTATGTTCATTTCCTATAGTGGGATGCATGGTCACATGGTATATTGAAAGGGAGTAATTTCACCTGCGGTGTGCACTATTAACAGGCCTGTTTACTACGTATTTATTTACTACGAATTGAGTTTGAGCACAATTTTCCAGAGGTCATGGAAGCAGGATGCCACGTACGGCTCTGAGACATCAAAAGATTCAGATGACTTGTTTGTAACAAAGTGAGTCAACTGCTAAGTTTTGTTCTGTGCATGTCTTTTTCATTAAGGAGCACAATCTTGGTGTATCAGCACTTGTATTTTTTGGTCACTCTTTTAATTTTATTGTTCAAGCATATTTTTCATTCTATTCCAGGCAAAATTGGGCACGTATGCTTGAGTCTAATATGTATTGGCGAGGGGTTAAGTTCACCTTTTGGTGTGCATGCTTTACGTTTCACAGTGGTTTTATGAATGTGTTCCATGGGGTCCTTTACGATTCTTGACAGGTTCTCTTTTTATTTTAGTTACCCCTGACGAAGGGGCTTGTATGCCCAAAACGCATTGGGTGGATATTAGCATGATTACCCAGGATGAACATAGCATTCTAATATGCCAATGAAAGACGCCTGGATGGGCATTTATTGCACATTTAAAGTTATGAATTTGGTTGTTTACTGTTAACGAGTAAAGATGATAGATATGGAATAAAAATGAATTACCTGGTCAAAATTATGGATTCTTTGCCTGTTGACTTGCTGCACCTTTTTGCATTGTTGTGCGACTTGAACCTGGTGCTTGACGAAACACCAGATATTGTTTGTACTGTACTGAAAGACAGATTTCTCAGTAAATCTCAGCCAGATCTTCGCTGTAATTTAATACCCTATCATCTGTTATTGATACAAGTGTTGCTGAAGAGATATATGCAACTCTCAGGGCTCTGCCCATCAGGATTTCATGGGGTGAGAGACCAGACTTTTGATCTGGAGTCCTTCCTGCTCATAAGAACAACAGGAAGAGCATCAGGCAACTTGAGATTTGTGAAGGCACACACTTTGGCAGTTTAGATTTCATGGTGCCATTCATTTTCTCAACAGGTTCTGATGCTTGAGGTTGATGAAACATTGGAAATTTTGCTCAATCTGGTGAACAGTACACACCAATTTAAAGACCTCATTTTTAAAATGAGTTCCACGATCTGTCTCAATAGAAGTAGGCAGGTCACACTGTGGTATTAACTCCCTCAACAAGAGTTTGACCACTGTCATGCAGTCACTTTGCCTGGTTGGATAGGCTTCGACCCATTCATAAAACAAGAAGGCAATCACAAGAACATATCTGAGCCCCTTATACACATTCATCTCCATTAAGTATGCTTGGAGTCTAGTAAATGGGCCTTCTGATTTGCCTATGGGACTCATGACAACAAGTGTTCGCTTTCCCTGATTATTTCTTTGCAAGTAATGCATCTATTACACAAATCTTCTGCTACACATCTGGATTTTGCATTGTGCCAGTACTTTCTGAAGGTCCCGACCATGCCATACCTTTCTACGACTACATTCATCCAAGTATTGTGCCATGGAGTATAACATAGAAGCTGGAAAAATATACTGAAGATCTGAAGTTATCCATACATGGTTATCATTTTTCCTACACCTGTTAATTCATCCTCTGGTACTTCCTGCTGCTGATCTTGTAACTCACTCAATGTTGTCTATATTGGATTCAACAACAAACAATTGCCATTATTTACATCATTATCAGTCTTTACATGAGGTTCACATTTACATTGTTCTGATTCTTGTATTTGTTTTTATTAATTTGATCTTGCAGATGTGTTTTCAGGGCGCAATATCCAGGTACATGGTCTGCATAACTGTTGCCCATTGTGCCTGCCATCACCAGACTTATGTGCTATGCACTTTACAACTGACATTCTTCTAGGTTGTTGGATCACCTCCAATATATTTAGAATGTATGAACTATTCTGTGAGTATCAGAGAACGTCAAGAGGCCCCTTTGTGACCCAAACTGTCCAAAATCATGTACCGCTCCAAATCCATACTGGCTGACTGTGTACATCATCACACTCAATTAATTTGCTAGGCAGCAAGATCTTGTCAAGGCAATTAACTCTGCCACTTGTGCTGCAGTTACATCAGATAAGTATGATGCTTCACTGATTTCAGAAATGGAACAGACTGCATAAGCTGATTTCAGCATCCTTGATGGTTCCTCGGACACGAACCATCTACAAACAAATTAGATCAGCCATTTTATGAAGGACGTCTTTGAGATCTGGTCGTGGCTTGGTACATAGTTCTATCATACTAACAAAATCATGATGGGGCCTTCATCATCATCTTCATCATTGTTTGGAATCGGCAGCAGCATTGCCGGATTTAAGGTATTGCACCTTTTAACCGAAATGTTTTCAACTTCCAGTATTGTTTGCTCGCACTTTGTGAGGCAGTTGTTTGTCAAGTGTTGAGTTTGAGTATGAGTCAACAAAATCTCAACTGAATGAGGGACAAACACAACAAGTGTTTGACCCATTACAAATCCTTCACTCTGCTCTATTGAAAGGCAACAGCTGCAAGCTCTTCAAAACAACCAGGAAGAGCTGTGGCTACTGTATCTAGTGTATCAGAGAAGTAATCAACAGGCTGATCTAACATGGACAATGCACCCCCCCTTCTTTCATGGCAGAATTGAAAGAAATCTTTCTTATAACCAGGCATTCCGGGGGTGGGTGAACTACAAATAATTTATTTGAGTTCCAGGAAAGCTTTCATGCATTCACCATGAAGTGGTACCTAATCCTTGATATCACTGAGTAAACCTCTTTAAAGGCTTCACAATCAGGGAAACATTTGGAACCCACTGCCGGCACTACCCAGATATTCCCAAAAACATCTTCACTTCCCTTTGTGGTGACCAAGGTAAATCACATACTGTATTTTTGTAGGGAAAACCTTTTGACCATCGTCAGCAAGGTGATTCATGAGTGCAAATGTATCTAATTTGCAATCTTCTTTTGTCTTTGATGCCACTAACAGGTCATGTTTATACTGCACTAGCACTGAGTTACAGGGTAGCAGCATACTTTCCAGATCTTTCTGTAGGGTTTGACTAAAGATTCAGGGGCTTTCTGTATACCCTTGTGGGATCTGACAACAAAAGAGAACTTTATTTGGGAACCGAAATGTAAAAAGATATTGGCTATCTTCACACAGATGAATGGAAAAGAATGCTTAGCACAAGTCAATGACTGTGTACCATTCCGCATCCGCAGGAATTTGGAACAAAAGTACAAGATTTGGTACCACCAGACAGCATGGCACTACAATTCGAATAATTTTCTTAAAGTCCTGCACTATTCTCCACTTACCACTCAGTTTTTTGATGCCTTTGCAGGAGTGTTGCAAGGACTACCAAGCACCTCCAAATGAATACCCTGCTCTATTTCTATGATGGGCTTCATTTCTTCCTCTGCGTCTCGGGAAAGTTGAAATTATTGAGTTCCAAGTTAATTTGCGTTGGATTTCACCTGTATTTTGACTGCCTTTCCAGTTTTTATTAGTCCTATCTCTTTTCATGTGACATCCAATGCCTCTACTTTAACAGTATGTCTTAAATCAAGAGGCAGGTCATCTTTGGTAGGAACCTGAAACAACTGAACTCTCAACACTTAGGATCACATTTTAAATACTGAATCTTCAACTTGGGTTTCAAGTACAACACCATTGGTTACAATAAATCATGCATTTCATCTTGCAAAACAATTCTCTACGAGTAAATTACCAGGACTCGAATCACACAATACGAAATGGTGACTGTTCTCCATTGACCCTATTTTAACTGGGACGTCTGCTGGGACTTCATTAGTAATCTGTTTATTGCTGGTTCCTACAGCTTTGATTTCTTTTCCTGATAGTGGTAGGTTTAGAACCGCCATGGAATGAACCATGGAGCAGGTAGCACCAGTATCGATTAGAAATTATGCACACTGTGGCCATTCACCTCACCGTCTACATATGGCCCACTCTGGTCTACGTCTGGGACTGCACCAAGCATGTAATCCTCCTCCCCCATCAGGCACCGTCATTGTGAATTTGTTGCATCTGTTGACAACTGGGGACCATCATTACTCAGAATCAATGGATTCTATTTATATCCCGTATTGTATGCTATCTTATGTCTTATGTTTTGCTGCAACACTGGGGCTACGGACATATTCGTATGGACTGCCCTTGATTTTCCAATTTGAGGCATCTGGGGAACAAAATCATTTTGAATTTAATCTGGGTTCTGTCTACATTTGCGCTTCCAGGATCCGATTTTACAGCAAATGTGACAATCAGTGCTTTTCTTCAGCAATTTGACATTCACATTCATTCCCATTCACAAACCCTCTACTTCGTCCCTCTTTCTGCAATTGCAACATCGCATTCCCCATTCCCACTCCATGCATTCCTTGCATCCCATTCACACCACGATTTTCAGGCTGCACAAAATATGAATCCGAATTTATCATCTGATTTCTATTATTTCTCTGAACTTTTTTCGCCTGCACAATCATCAACTTCTCTTTAATCTTTTTCTGCATCGTGTCAAAAAGTCACTAGAATACTTAGCATACTTCAAAAACTGGGTAATACTTTTAGTCTGCCAGTACATTACACTCTGCTGAATGTGAGACCCATTTTTGATGCAACTCCTAAACTTAAAAAGTAAAGTCATATTGCCAACTGCATATTATCGTACATCTACTAATGAACCACGCTCTGCTTCAAAGGTACACAAGGCAACAGCTGTAATTTCTTCTTGTATTTCTTAGCAACAGTTTTTAGGAACATCCCTGCTTCTTTGGGGGAAGTGCATAGCATAATTTATAATTTGTGCCATGAGCACCTTCTTTACCATCGCAAATGCTCACCTAGCCTCCTGCACTGTCAGTGTGAAGTCAAGGTACAATGAGATAGTTGAGCTTCGATATTGGAGGGGGCTCTCGCCCTGCCATGCTCAAAGTGGTATTGTGGTCTCTGTAGTTCAGGAATCTGGCAATCAGTGGCCTAGAGTGAGAATCTGAAGGAGGACTAGGATTCAGTGACCTGTGCGCTTTTCCACAAAGAACAAATCCGAGAAAGTGGAAATGCCCAAGATGTCCCCTATTAATCCAGCCAAAAAAGTCTAGTTTGTCAAGGTCCATTGATTCTGGACACCAAGTATTCGGATATTATTTGCAGGGGTGGGCGGGACTCGCGGAGTGTCACTCCATGGAATGCTGTGGAGTTACATAAAAACTCCACAAGATTACGTGGAGTTCCACGAGCAGCAGAATTCAGCACGTCATGCTGCTTGCGCTGATTGTTAGCACTGTGTGCTTGTTCCGCACTGTAAAATCAACGCGAATGGCACCTCATAGCATGCCAGAGGGTGCTGCTTCTTTATGCCGCTCGAGCAGGTTTCTACTTGAGTGGCAGCTTTTTCAACCCAATGGTAGTGATCTTCCACGATCGCTCGCGTTGAAAAATCTCGCCGGGAGGCATTCTAGCGCTCGATTTTCTCACTTGTGCTCACCAACGTAACATTAGCGAGCCACGCAAGAGAAAAAACTCTGCGGTTGCCGGAGTTTTTCTAGAACTCTGCACTCCAAGTGGAGCGCAGAGTGGGCAAAACTCTGCGAACTCCGCTGGCGGAGTGGAGTTTATCACCCACCCCTAATTTTTTGTAGTAAATGCATTTATAAGTCTTCATTCTTGTCAACTATCTAAGCCATCTCCGTTCCCATATCTGCAACAGTGCTTTGTAGCTCCAGGGTAGTATATTTGATGCTAGATATCCTGCGCTTTGCCTCATTCTGGTGGTCACCTTGTTTATCCATGCACTGCTTCATCAAGTCAATTTGTGCTGCGAAATGAAAACTCTTCACATCTATTGTCTCCAGAGGGCATTGTAAAAATGCTGCCACCATCACTGCTGGACTCTGCCTCCCTGGCCTTGAGGTCCAGCTATTTCAGACTCAGTTCATGAGCCAGGAACTACTTGTTCTCATCCAAGACCCTCTCAGCCTTCTTCTCCTCAATGGCCAGTTTCCTTTATTCAATTTTAAACTGGGCCATTTGCAGCTTGACTTTCCTCTCCTCCCTCCTTTCTGCCAGCTCCTCTGGGAACAGGCTGTGGGAAGAGACACTGCTCCCTGCCCTGACAGGAGGCTTTATTCCAGGGGTCAAGTCATCCCCTTAACTGCAGGTGATACCGCAGGTAGGCCCTCTCCAGGCTCTTCCATCTCATTATCCTCTCCTGTGGCTTCACCCAGTGACTGATGGGATTCCACCCAGGCCCTCAGTGCCTTTTGGAGTTTTACCTTCCTGGTGGTGCTCTTAGCTGGGAATCCCCTCCCCTTGCTGAACTCCTTAGGCTGGGCTAGCTCAAACACCATTCTTGCAGATGTGGATTCAGGCACAAGAGTCAGAGAGAAAAAGCAAAAAGGCCAATTAGAGAATTTAAACGCAAATTGGTCTTTGATATGGGATGGAAGTGTACACAAAATCACTGTATGGCACCGCACAAACAAAAGTCCTAATCCTCACCGCTGATCACCCATGTGAGAAATTGGGTTGTTGGTTGCCTGGGGTATGAGCCCTGGTCAAGCAGCAACTTCAATCATTGTCAGGGTGAGACACTAGCCACTCCTAAATTAACCTGTACTCAACCCTCTGGAAGCTTTTCACAGAGTAGTCAGGCTTAACTTAGAGGTAATGTGTAAAGTATTTGTACAGCACTTCAAACAATAATAAAGTGAAATAACACAGAAAAAGGATCCCACACCAAGTTAGAACACTAGGACTTTCTTTAATAAGTACAAGACCAAAATGACAAAAATTGAATTAGTAGAACCAGAGATATTCAGTTTTAAAGGATTAGGCCAAAAAAGTGCGAAAAAGCACAAGGCTCCAACTGGGGATATCTGGTCGCACCGGACCAGGACAAAGTCACAAGTTCAGGCTGACCCTGATGGAGCTTAAACTGGCTATGGGGTCCAGTTATGCCCGCTGAACAAAGTCCCTTAAATCCTGATTTGCAGAGCGTTGCTTGGATCCGCGTCGAAGATGCATCACTCAGCCGAGGCGATGCAAGGGCCTATATCTTCATCGAGTGGTGCCAGGGTAGACTCACTGATGGCAGAGTCCAGGTGCAGATGCAAGGTATTTGGAAGCCTGTTACGGCCCTGAGGCTTCAGATCAGGAGACCAGCCAACGAGTCACTCTGGGTTCTGGGTTCAAGAGATGCAGGTCCGGTCCTTTTCACCTAGTCAAGAGGGCAGCAGCCAGCATGTCAGCACAGCAGGGCAGCAGTTCCTTCAAAGCAGCAGTCCAGCAGAATGGCAGTCCTTTCAGCAGCACAGCAGTCCTTCTTCCTGGCAGAGTATCCACAGGTCCAGAAGTATACTGAAGTGGTGGTGTCTGAGGACCAGTATTTATACACAGTTGTGCCTCTGAAGTGGGGAGAAGCTTCTAGAGGCATGCCTTTCTGGCCCTGGCTCCAGACTAAGTAATGGGCGTGTGCAGCCCTTTTTGTGGAGACAGTACACAGCCTATTCAAGTGTAAGTGGAGCTGGGCCCAGCTCCTCCCTCTCATCCTGCCAGTGGTGGCCCATCCAGTCACACCTAAGCTCACCTTTGTGTTTGTCTGTCAAGGGGGAATATACAAAGCTCAACTGTCACCCACACCTAGTCATGTGACCCAGAGACAGGCTGCAGGCACCAAATGACTAAGACAAGAACATGGCAACTTTTTAAAAGTGGCATTTTCAGAACTGCAATTTAAAATCCGACTTAACCATAAGCTAGGATGTTAAATTGTGATTCCAGAGGCACCAAACATGACCTGATTACTTGTTCTCATTTGGAAATTACACTTAAAAAGAAATTAATAGGGTAACTCCAATGTTATCCTTTCGGAGAGGTAGGCCTTGCCCTAGTGAAAACCAAATTTAAAGATTTTCAGTACCAGGACATGTAAACCTAAAAATTGCATGTCCTACCTTTAAAATACACTGCACTCTGCCCTCGGGCTCTCCGGGGCCTGCCTTAGGAGTGACTTATATGTATCAAAAAAGAAGGTTTGGGCTTGGCAAAAGGTTTACTTTGCCAGGTTGAAATGGCAGTTTAAAGCTGCGAGCTCTGGCTCTGCAATGGCAGGCCTGAGGCATGTTTAGGGTGCTACTGAAGTGGGTGGCACAAGCAGTGCTGCAGGCCAACTAGTAGCATTTAATGTACAGGCCCTGGGTCCAGGTAGTGCCACTTTACTGGGGACTTATAAATAAATTAAAGATGCCAATTGAGTTTAAGCCAATGTTACCATGTTTTGGTGAAGTAGCGCAAGCACTTTAGCACTGGTTAGCAGTGGTAGAGTGTGCAGAATCCTATGGCCTACAAAAACAAAGACAGAAAAAAAAGAAGTTTTGAAGGCAAAAAGTTAGGGAAAAACCACACCAACAATGCCAGGTCTAACACAGCTTTTCCACTGTGAATGGGTATGCATTGAGCTGAATCCCAAGAAACTCTAGAGGCAAGTTTTCCAGTCCATGCTCTCATAGTGTAGTGCATAGAAGTATCCTCTAGTGTGTTAGGCTGCCAAGAACATTCCACCCATGTTAAAAATGTCCATAATATTCTTGCTGTTAGTGGCATGCATTAGTTCTCTACTAATTATATTCTGTATGGTTATCACACATGTACTAAGCAACAGGGTGAAACTTTTAAATGTACAATCCCTCATTACGAGGGGCCTGTAAATGATGTGATATTTATCGTACCTGATTAAATCCAACTCTGCAGAATCTGAATTATTGGGTGTGATAAATATTGTCTCATTACACCAAAATATGTATGAACTGGTCAATGGCATTCTTCCCCCAATACATTTTGGCAGGTTTGATCTTTCAATATTTATCATGGGAAAACTCTGATGGTGTGATAATTATCAGACAAGTTGTAATTCAGATCCCTGCGCAAACACATGTTTGCACGGGGATTGGTATTTAACCCTGCACTTGCAATCAGGACCATAGTGTCTTTTATTAGTGCAGTACTTGTGTGTGCTCTTCTAAAGAAAAAAATAGGATTTCAATTACAACTGTGTCCCTTACCTATTTACAGGACTGTTAGTAACCCAGAAAGCACAGACATCTCATCGACAAGTAGATCAAGTGGGCTTGTTTGGATTTGCATTAATCTGGAATTTCAACTAAAGTGTTAGGCACTGAACTAAGTTCGGGGCCCCGTGGGTGGGAAAGATAAAACTGGTAGAACTAGGCCAGTTCCCTTTATGCAACATTGCAGAATACTGAAGCTTTGGGCTCCTCGAGACCGTGACATGACCTTTTCACGCCGACAGCGAACGTCTGTGATGACCACCAACAAGAAACTCTAGCAAGACTTGCTCTTTGCAACGACAGGGGCACCCAGTGTCGACCGCCAATGTGAATCTCCAGGGATGACCGGCTCTTCGCATTACAACAAAGACTGTCAATGATCCCCGTCCAACTCCTTGTGCCGACAGCAACCTCTTTGTGGCCCTAACTAACATGAACAGCAGCTCCTCATGGAGACTTGAGAAGGTGACTCCTCAGTCGATGAACCTGGTATTCGACCCAAGCTCTGTTGCGGTCAGCCTGAACTTGTGACTTTTCCCTGGTCTAGTGCGGCCAGATAAATGATAGTGGCGCTCTGTGCTTTTTGGCACTATTTTCACCTAAAACTTTAAAAACGAATATCTCTGGTACTACTGATTGAATCTTTGTCATGTTAATGTCATTTTATTTATTAGAATTTACTCTATTTTTTGGTATTGTTTTGGGTTTTTATTGGTGTTGTGTTCACTTTAATTTTGTTTGAGTGCTGCATAAACAATTTACACCTTACCTCTAAGTTAAGCCAGACTGCTTTTGTGCCGAGCTGCCAAAGGGCTACGGACAGGTTTATTTAGTGACTTTTGTGGTTCAGCCTGACAAGGATTGTGTTTATTATTTGAGTGGAGCTTCCACCCCTCCCACCTAATAACTCAAGTTACTCCATTGCTTGTTCATTTCCATTTTGTAGTATTCAAAAAATATTATGCCAAAGTTAGAACAAAAGAAACACGAACATACCTGCCCAAGTTGGTAAACATTAGAACCAAGCAGAACAAGAAAATGAAAGTACTGTAATAAAAAACAATCCCTAACCAAAACATTTAAGTCACCTACTTGGGTAGCTGAAACCATAGCACCTAATCATGATAAATAATACTTAGGTAATGTAAATACTAAGATCCCAACCGTAGAGTGAGACAATTCAAAACACAAGTGCAGGGGATCCCCAGTATATTCTGTGTAGCTTCACAAATCAGTGCAGGCACCATGGCAGGGGATTGCTTGGGTCCTATATGGAGCAAAGCACCTACTACATATCACTGCACTCGATGTAAATATCATTTTAAACACTAGTAGGAGCACTACAGCAACACAATACAGCTTTAGAGGGACATTCCAATGCTGGTGGGGATAAGATATGGTGGCATGGGGATAGTAGCGAAAATAATCAAAAACACCTTGGGTCTTTCAGAAACCACTGGCATTATAGGTAACAAACCTTTGGGTGCCTGGTGAAAGGCAAGATTGAGGCCCCAGTACTGTAATGTGGCCCAACTCACCAGTGCATCCCCAGGTGGCACCGCTGCGCCAGGGTCACAAGTGCTATTGGATGTAATAGCAGCAGAGTGCTGGAGGTGGCCAAGGGACAGCTTGAACATAAATGGGAGCAGCGAGGTCCCAAGTGTTTCCAAATTTAGGAAGTCCTAGATGCAAGGTTTGGGGAGTACAGGCAAAACAAGGCAGTTGATGCAGTGTGATGAATTTGTGACAAGGATTCATTTAAAATAGGGTCCATCCTTGCCAAAAGTCTACTGTCAGCAATGATAATCATCATTTTGCTCGCACAAGCAGAAGTAGAATGGTAGCAAACAGAAATAAATGGGAGACCTCGATGAAAGACATGTTTGTGAGTAAATTATAAAAAGACAAAGATATGCATTTCTCACCTACACTGCAACACTCCCTGACCACTGAGGCACCAAGGCTGGCACAGGCAGAGATTACCAAATAATTGCTATACAGTTTTATAAACTATATTAAATTGAAGAAAGCACCATCAGATCTGACTTTAAGTCTTGCTTCAAGGACCTGAGAAGGCTCTTGGCATATTTAGGAGAGTAAGCGGATGCTGTTGACAAACAGTGAATAACAGATCGGAGGAACAACATAGGATGCGGGGTATCACTGTCTCCTTTCAGGAGCAAAATGAAGAACTGCTTTTTACCAAGGAAGAGCTAGAGAACCACTCACAATGGAAGAATATTAGAATCACAGATCCTCCAAAGGTAGTGGTAGGATTGAACATTCAAGGATTCATATGTGATATTCTCCATACTACCAGAGGTGGATCCGATGACCCACCACTGAAACTAGATTGCACTCATAGAGCTGGCCCTAAAGGCTCAGAAAAAACTCACCAACAGGCATCCTCATGTGAGTGCAATATTGTTTAGGACAAAGAGGATGCCATGTCCATTGGTAGAACACAGTGAGACATAACTTACCAAGTCCACACAGTACAATTATTTCAACAGCTCGCAAACTCTTAACAGACAGGGAATCCAAACAAATAACAAACATTCTTTGTTCCAAACAAATTGCATGTCACTGAAAGCACCCCTTCAGACTTGTCTTAAATGGAATGGGGAAAGATCACCACTAGGTCCATCAAGGAAGGAAAACCACCCAGGGTCTCACAAACAACAACCTAGAGCCTTCAATCATAATACAGATACTTTGGGGCTTCGACCACTGAGGCAGAGGATGCAAATGAGTAGGGGCAAGGTAGACCCTCTCATGATGTCATAGATGCCACAAAAGCTGACATTGTCGAAGGTGAAAAACATCAGTGATCCATGTACGATTTGGAGGAATTCACATTGAACCCTTGTGAGGTAGGGGCTTATAAGTTTGATCACCCGGTTGTCTGCAACACTCATGTGAGGGGGTGAGGCTGGGAAAGGATGAAGAGGGTAGGAGATGGCATATCTTGGGTTTCAGATGGGGACGGTATGCAGGCTGTTGGAAAGGAATGGAACACTTATGTAGATTTCCATTCGGGTCAATAAGTTTTGTATTATTGTATGATTCTCAGCATAAATTATACTGTGGAATCACAGGAACAACGCCAACAACTAGAAAGTAAGTGGCTGTTGATCATGGAACTTGTGTTTTTCATGCTCATCAAAAGCTGACACGAGGGCAAATTTCATGCTAAAATATAACGCTAAATGACATTTGCATTTCATGAATTTATACACAATTTGACGTCATTTTCTCGCAATTTTGCATAACTATGCTAATTTCACACACACACCCATCTTAAATGCAGATAGTGGCACAAGACATGCATGACTCATCACCGCCGGAGTCTCACGCACAGATCCAAACGCTTATCTGATCTTGCTGAAAATTATAAGTTTCAATGATACAGGGTGGAATGACCCAACAAAAAGACTGACTGTTCTTCTCATACTAATAGAATTTCAGGGAGACATCAGCTTAATACAGGCATCACACATCATGAAAAAATACTGTCATCACCGAACTGGCTCCCGATATGATCAATCCAAGAAAGGAGGAGTAACGATCCTTATATCTCAGAGTTGCACTGAGGAAGTGGTGCCAGTGTTTTCTGATGACTCAGGTAGATCAATATTGGTAGTACTCACACTAGGTATGCACACACACTTTTGATTGCAAATATATAACCCCCCCCCGAAGCAGGACAAGAAGGATTTGTTATGGAAATGATTACAAATGCTCTGAACTTAGAAGGGCAGTACGGAATTGTAGGGGGTGAACTGAGAATAGGAAAGGATGGCATCAAAGATAAACCCACCTTAAAGGTGGACCTATCGGGAGCATTGATTTCAGTGATACACCACTGGCTGACATCGATGGGGCTGGTTAGCATGTGTTGTGCTCAACTTTCAGTCGCAACAGATTACACCATCTTCTCAGCTGCTCACTTCACACATGCGAAGTTGGGCCACTTCCTGGTGACCTTTTTCGTGCAAGAGGAAGTGAGCTTCTCATTGATCAAGAACATTGACCTATTTGACCAGGCCGTGACAGTTGGAAAAGGAAGAAATAGAAAATGGCGGCTTAAAGATATTTTATTTCAGAAGAAGCAGACAAAAGAAATAATCACAGAATGATTTAGATTATTTCTGGCCTAAATAGCAATGGAGAAGTCAACAATTACATATTATGGTACTCCTTTAAAGTAGCAATCGGAGGACAGCTGATGGCCATCTCTTTAGCACTAAAACAAAACAGGAGTAGCAACATGCTCCGAACTTGAAGCTCAATTAATAGAATTAGTAAGCATGCACAAAAGAACGGGAGCAAAAAAAAAAAAAAAGATGGCAAGAAATACTAACGGTAAGCGCACAAGAGAAAGCACTATACCTAGTTATGGTGGAATATGCTCTTCTCCATACACACCAAATATTCTAAATTGGGCATAACAAAAGTGGATGAAATACTGGCCTGCAAGATTAGGGCAACAAATCACCTGGGATAGAATAATGACAGTTAGAGACACTGCCGGAACAAAACACCATTCTGATTCAGATATCACAAGGGCCTTTAGCGCCTATTACAGGGAGTTATAAAAACAGAAGGCAGGAGTCCCTGAGCACAGATCAATATCTGAAGATACCTGCTCAGAGTCTCACAACGCACCCCGGAGTGCCCCATAAAACTGGGGGAGGTTATTTCCAGCAAAGCTAAATCACTAATTGGGAAATCTCAATGAATTATCGTCCCGATTCTGATGAGACTCTTCATTGCTTTCATGGAACATGGCATAATAAGGAAATCCATACTGCAAGTGCTGGTGACAGTGCACACCTAAGCAGGGGGAAGACCCTATCAATCAGGGGATTGTAAAGCGTGCTACTCACCCGTGAGGCTCTCAAGGCGCTGGGGGGGGATAAGCAGCTCCGTTCAGTCGAAGAGCCAGGTCATGAGTGTCTTCCTGAAGATGTTCAGGGAGGGGGCCCGTCTGATGTTGATCGGGAGCTCGTTCCAGGTCTTGCCGCGATGTAGGAGAAGGCTATTCCACCTGGTCTGGCTCTGGGGATGCGTGGGGTTTCGGCGAGGGCGCGGTCGGCGGATCAGAGGCTCTTCTTGGATACGTGGAAGGAGATTCTCTCATTGAGGTATTGGGGTCCGGTGTTGAGGTGGCATTCGTAGGCGTGGGTGAGTATCTTGAAGGTTACTCTCTTCTCAACAGGGAGCCAGTGGAGATTCCGCAGGTGTTGGGTGATGTGTTTGTGTCAAGGGATGCCGAGGATGAGTCTGGCTGCGGTGTTCTGTATGGTCTGGAGTTTGCAGAGCAGAGACTTGTTGATCCCGGCGTAGAGGGCGTTTCCATAGTCCAGTCTGCTGGCTATGAGCCTTTGCAGCACATACCAACCCATCTCCTTATTGAACGTAGATGTGAAGCTATTTATGGGTATCCTGGCAGCTAGATTACGGCCAATTATACCAGGCCTAAAAGACACTGATCAATCAGGCTTCATAGCTTGATGGAATTGTGGGAATAGCATAAAAAAAAGTTATGTGTATCATAGATAATATCAACTGAAGCTAGAAACACATGATTCTCTTGTTGCTAGATGCTGAAAAAGCATTCGATCAAGTAATCTGGTGATTCCTAGGCTAAACACTCCAGAAATTGGGCTATGATTCTGAATTCAAAGAATAGGTACTTTGCTTCCACGGGAACCCTTTTGAATGTGTAGGATTAAATTGTAGCATTGACATTTCATGGATCAGTTCTTTTATTAAATTTTATTATCCCCTCCCACCCAATCGCTGACAAAATCTGAATTCAACTAGAAAATCCATTAAGAATTGCCTGTATCTTCTGTTTGGCAGGATCTGCAATGAGTTCCATCATCTCCCAAGTGATACAGTATTTACTATTACCAATCTTTTGAATTTGTAAGCCTGAGTATCCTGTGGTAATAGGGCAAGTAACATCAGAATTTCTCCCTCTTTGCTCCACTTCTCCATCCTTACTATTTCCCTGTTCCTGTATAGCCACAGTCTGCGCTCTGGGACTTTATACGTACCCCATGTTGTCAGGATCACCAATTTAGTGGAGCACAAAAGAATTGTGATAAGTTTTCTCCACGGGGATCTAAACGGTTATATAAGCCGGTCACCAGGGCATTATGTGTACCGGGTGTCTTAGAATAGGACAGTCAAACCGTGTATCAATGTCATTTAATACCTTTCCCCACAATCTAGTCAATTTGGGGCAATGCCATAACAGGTGTATTAGGAAACCTGAAACTCTGCAGCCTCACCAACACCCTTTAGATCAGGCGGCATCCTACGCTTGCAATCTTTCGGGATGTAATACTAATACGAGGCCAGTTTTATCATGGTTTTTTGATTGTGAATTAAAATTAATGGATAAAGCTGCAAGGCAGAGGTATTCTTTATTTTTTAACTGACCCTAACTTTTCTGCACATTGTAGTCTTGTAGGAGCCACTATAAACTTACCTCAATGTTGGCCATTTGTTTAGGTAAAGATCTCTGTCTTACTTAGTCCTATTGGGTTTGCCATTTTCCCTGTTATGCTTTTTAATATTATAGATAGTAGTGGACTTTAGTACTTGGGGTTCCAGAATCGGTGGCGGCTGGCATCTATACGGGAAGTGGTGTGTCGGGCAAATGGGTGGTTGCAATCACTATCGTCCCGCAAATAAAATAATAAAATTCACTTACCGACACTTCCTCCTCCTCGCTGCATGTCCTCCTCCTGCTGCAGTCCAGTGTTCAGCACAAGCCCCAGCCAACTGCCTTAACCAATCCTGGTGCTGCTCTCATACTGTTAACCAGCATGAGAAAAGCACCAGGATTGGAGGAAGGGGCTTCTCTCGGCACACCTGAAGGTACTGGAGCCTGCGCTTGCTCTAACCCAGCTGTCTTAAGACTGCTCGGTTAGAAAGGTTTCAAAGTGCGCATGTCTGGCTGGCCGTCACAAGACAATCGGCCAAACGGACATGCACACTTTAAAATGAAGCGCCCAGGTGGCCCACCCTCTCCTTGCTGCTGCCACTCAGCAAGCCCCATCCCGTCCTGACCCTCGGTTCGGGATGGGTGGATGAAAAATAAAATGGAAATAAACTAACTTTATTACCATTTTATTTTTCATCTCTGGGGCTTTTGGGGTCATTTTAGTTGGAGGGACGATGCTCCTCCACTCTCACAGAGGAACCACCTCTCTCCAGAATTCAAATCCAGTGCCTTTTTTGACAGGTAATAATAGGTAAGGCTATGGGCTTTCAGCATTCCTTGCATGTATATATTCCTTTGTCATCCAACAGCTTGTCATTATTCCAGATGAATGAAATACTTAGGGGCCCATTACGATGGCGGGCGGACAAAGTCCGCCCGCCACCGTAACGTATACTGGACCGACCGCCAGAGGTGCGGCGGTCCCGCTGTGCCTATTAGGATGCGACCGCCACCGTGGCGGTCGCATCCCGCATTTTTTACATTGCGGCGGACGGTACTGTCAGCAGCACCCGCCGCAATGTAAAAAATGCTTGCAGTGCATTGGCATGCACAACGTGACAGGCACCGCGCTGTGCCTGCCACCTTGTGCATGCCAATGTAGGGGGGTACATGGTACCCCCCAAGTGCAGCCACCCACCCCCCCGGGGGCCCGCAGCGGGCCCCCAAAGCCATTCACCGCATGCCTTTCCATGGTGGAGTCTCCGCCATGGAAAGGCATGTCACCGCAGGCATCGTAATATGGATGGCGGTGCCTGCAAGGCACCGCCACCATATTGTGTGCCTTTTCCGCCCGGCCGGCAATCCGACCGGCGGAAAAGCGGCGGACGGTCTTTCCGTCCGCCGCGGTACCCCCCGCCATACTAATATGGCGGGGGTAAATCAGGTATGGATGGTGGGCGGATCGCCACCGCCGGCCCGGCGGTGGCTACCGCCGGCCCGGCAGTGGCGATCCGCCCGACATCCTAATAGGCCCCTTAGCCTTCTGTTCTTTTGAAATTTATTTGAAGTCAGTTGTTCGGTTTTGCACATTTTTGTACATTTCTTTCAAACAAATCTCTGAGCCAACATGCATAGCGCTTTATCAAGACTTCAGCAGGTAAAGCCTTAATACGGTGCCTTCTGGTCAATACGCACACAATATGGACTTCAGGACCAGACAGCAGGGCGTCATTAAGGAAATCTGGAGTCTGCCCGACTCTTATACACGATTTAACTTAGACACTTTTAACAAGAAGTTAATGAGGGCTTTGGCCTGGCTCTGTGGGAATTTTCTAGTATGCATGTTGTGAGAGATCGGTTAGAGCAAGTGCTTAATTTGCAAAAGAAAGAGTGCCGGTGGCCGAAGCTCTGCTCAGAAGTCCACGGCTGCGCCGAATACAAAGGCTGGTCGTCTCAAACCACCTCACGCCTCTCAAATTTACTACCAGACACTCTCTGCTCCTTAATCTCAGTTTTACAGGTTCCTGCTTTCTCCATTTGTAACGGTTTTGCCGCCTTTCTCTTTCTTTGTCTTTTCGATTTATGTTTTCCCCCTCTCTTGCTCTAGTTACTCATCTAATGCAGAAAAATAAGTGCAGGTAGCCCCCACCGGCAACCGCCGGCTCAAATTAAACACTGAGAGCACTTACTAAAATCTCTGACCACTGTTTCACACCTGCGCTGCCTAAGGATTTCTGGTAGACTCATTTTTCACAAAGTCTGGGTGAAGAATGGTTGTTTCACAGACTTTGCCAAAGTTGGCAAGAGTGTGTCACTGGGATGTGGATTGAGTTTTTTTTGCCCTAATTAGGCCTTCTGGCTGGAATCCTCAGAGCTCAACAGCTCACAATAGACCTACTGGGGTTTAAGGAAGAGGAAACAATGCTGGTGTCTGACCTAAGGCTTAGATGTGGTTTCAATGACATTGTAAAGTCAGTAGGCCCACCATTCAGCTGTTGCTATGCCACAATTTAACCTCAGATGTCATTGCTAATGTGCAGGAGGCGCTCTTTTTCTTCATTTCTGGTTGTCATTGGACTTTTCTAAATCCTCCTTGCTGTCTAGCAAATGTCAATTTTCTTGCAAGTCATGAATGACTCCAGTCCTTTAATTTTTTTCTTTTGTTAGCAGTTGTGTGCAAAATTGCATTTTTGGTGTGAAATTTCAGTGAAAGTACGTAAAATTCTGCAAAATGTGCTTTTCTGTATTTCACAAGAGGTTAAGTGAAATGAGATGATATTTTGTGAAATAACGTGAAAATGTGTGAAATAACATCAAAAGTTTGCGAGATGTGATTGCAGGTACGCATCTCACAACAATATTGAACAAGAGGGCACACCTTGCAATCAGATGTCATGCACGATACCGCAATAAGGCAAGCTGAAGGAGACACTGTGTCTTGCATCTGAAAGATTTCGCCGAGACCTCCTTGTTCTTCGTTTTACTCTGTGTGAATGGTGTTCCAGGTGCGGTAAGCCATGGTGACTCATTTCCTTCCACCTGCTGTCCTTGCCCCAGTGTATGTCTGGAGGTAAGGGGGCTGCACATGAGCTGGTTTGGGTAATATGCCTTCTTTTAATATTTTTCTGTCTTTTGTTCTAATTCATGGCAAAACCACTACAACCTTCGGAAAGGTTCTACAAGTAAGATTTGTACCACTCATCTTACCATCTACAGCTCGCTGGGCTACATGTACGAAGCATTTCGAATCAGGCCGTTTGCAAACGCAAGAATGCTTTTCAGGATGTACAAAACCCAAATTGCGATTCAGTAACTTTTTACCGAATTGCAATTTGGATTTTGCGGTTCAGAATTTGGAAGGGGCGTGTTGAGGGCGTCCCTTCCTAATACCGAATTGGAATTGCATGTACGAATGTTTTGCTACCTGTAGGAGAGTAGGATCTGCCTCTTATGTTGCCCCCACTTTTTTTTCTGATGTTAGCACTGGTTTCTGGCTATAGTCTGGCTGGGTCCCTGCCAATCAGGGCCCCAGCCTCTCTGTTCTCTCTAAACGACATGGAGTGCACTCTAGGTGCACTAGTGATTGGATACTGTGGTGCCTTATGAGTCCCTAGTATATGGTACCTTAGGTGCCAAGGGCATAGGTACTTCACAGGCCTACCAGGGGCTGCAGCATGTGTTATGCCACCCCTGGGAAGCAGTCTAAATCTGACACCACAGGCCTGCTACTGCAGCCTGGGTGAGGTGGTGCTAGCACCCCTCACTGAGATATAGGTTTCCTATATCTCTCCTGCACACACATATAAACCTATCAGTCACCCCTAAGGCAGGCCCTATCAATCCTGAGGGCAGGGTGCTTGGCTTCTATGTGAGGGGGTGCCTCTGCCTGAGCAGGGCCCCTCTGCAGCTCTCAGAGTCTATTCTCTGGTGCTGTTTGTGGATGCGGTTAAACCATATACTCTTAAGTGCATTATATCCTCGCAGTAAATGCTAACTTTGGAATGGCTGCATCAAAACATGTCGTGTTTGGTGTCAAACATCTTGGAATACTACCCCCCCCACCAATCTTGGCGGCGGGGGTAGCATTCCACCCTTCTAGAGGGATAAGACATGTACCTGCTGTGGAAACGCGGTAGAATCCTAAAGAGCCCTGGCATCACAAAATGGATGCCACCAGTCACAGACACTGGGCTGCCCTCCTGCTGATGACCGAAACTCGCAGTGGAGGAAGCCCAACAATAGGCATCCTGTCACAGGGAGGTGTAACCACCTTCCAGACAGGGTTTAGTGTATTGGGGCTGGGTGGGTGCACTCTTAGAGTGCTTTGAAGTCCTGCACTGGGGGAGCAGAAGGCTCCTCTGTGCATATGCCAGTTCAAACCAGCTCAGGGGCTACCTGCCCTTGCTCTGGCGCGAAACTGGACAAAGGGAAGTGGGTGTAGCCACCCCTCCCTTGACCCTCCCATAGGTGGGGTCATAGAGCTAGTCCATCCCCTCTTTTTAGTATAAGAGGGGGAACCTTGCCATTGCAAAGCAGATAACCCCTGGACGACGCTCTACAGAAGAATCCTGGCCCTTCGACGTTCCACTACCTTTGGAAGACAGAAGAATCTCCCTTGGAGTCAAGGAGTGACTCCCCTGCTTGGCAGGCACCAAAAACGACAATGACGGTCGCAAACTACGCCGCTCCCGCCGGAGTCCGAAGTCCCTGCAGCCCAAGAAGTGGATTTCCTGACCTCTCCCAGGCCATCGTGAGTCCCCAGCGAAGCTGAGGCAAGTGGACCCCACGAGTAACGAGGAACCGCGACACCTGGGTACCGTGCACTATTGTCAAGTGCAACCCCTTCACAACGTTCTACGAACTTGTGCTTTGGACCACGTGTGGTCCCGAC
Source organism: Calotriton arnoldi (assembly GCA_963921515.1). NCBI lineage: Eukaryota > Metazoa > Chordata > Amphibia > Caudata > Salamandridae > Calotriton > Calotriton arnoldi. Next base: position 57,016 of record CAWUFW010020404.1, read on the forward strand.
CTCCAGCAGGAATCCCTTCGAAGATCAGAGGCCTACACCGTCCCGAGTGACCGTGGGCCCCTGTTGAGTGATTCCGCCCGAGGTGTCTTCGCGATCCCTTGCCCGCCGGCTTGTGGGTCCCCAGAAGACTTCTTAAAGAAACCAAAGGGCTCCCCTGGTTGCTCCAGGCCTGCCCTGACTTACCCTCGCTGGGTGAGTCCCTCAGACCTTGCTGGTCTGCGCCATCAACTTTTCTTCATCTCCCCGAGACTTGCTGCTGCCAAGGCTTGTTGGCTCCAATCGAGTTGCCGACACCGCAGTCAGCTGCAGACGTCGAGGGACCCACCGAATCCAGCTCCTGGTCGTCGTCGACACCTCCTGGACCACGTGGCTGAAGAGTCAAGGCACCCGCAACCGACCTGAATCAACCGACGACGGTGGGCATCCATCTTCCTTGCCCCGGGTCACTGCCAAGTGACTTTGAACACTGTCCCCTCTGCTTTCAGGTCATCCTTCTTCAGAATCCAGGCTTGGATTCCACCGGACACTTCTTCAGCTCCCGCAAGCAGCAAGTCTTCTTTGTTCGCCATTGAAAACGACGCCGCGACCCGACACCAAAGGACACCTGTGCACCCGGCTTCCCTGGGTGAGGTAACTCCAGCACTACGGTGCTCCTGTGGGTGTGGGCCCTAGAACTACTTACCCTGTAAGTGACTTGCTTGTAGGTTCTCCCGAAGTATCCTAAAACTCTTTATTTCCAACCGCGACTTGCCCCATTGAAGTTAACGGCGATCCGCGCCTGTGTATCCACACTGCACGCGTCCCCCGTGGGTCCTTTACTTACCTGCCTTGGGTGGTTTTGTGAGGCCCCAGCACTTCTGAAGGCCCTAGGCCTTGTCTCCCTGCAAGTCGTTGTTTCTAAGTCTCTTACTTAGTATATGGTCTGGTACGCCCCTAGGGCCCCAGCCATATTTTGTGCTTAACTTATTGTGAAACGTTGATTTGTGCATATGTTTGTCTTCTAATCTCATAAAGAGATTAGTAGAGAGTTATTTAGAAATAAATACATATATATTTGATATATATACCTGTGTGGTGTCTTTTCATTTGGTGATTCAAGAGATTATATGGTAAAACAAGCTGCTTTACATTCCTCCGAGACTTAGCCTGAAGGCTGCTCTCCACAGCTACCACTAGGATAGCTTTCTTTAAAAGGTTGTCTTAAACCTATCTACCATAAGAGTCGATTTGCCCTGGTGCAAGGTGTCCACTTTAATTAGTGAACAGCATATACCAGGCCAACTTCTCACATTGGTGGGCAGCGTGTGGGATTCCAGCTTGCCATTGTTTTACCAGAAAATCTCTATTTGAATTACTAACTGAAAACCATTATAGGTACTCAAGGTACATATAAAGTCAAGCTTAGTATCAATAAGTTCTACTGAACTTAGAGCTGTGTGCCAAGGGATAGCACACCCTTTCCACAGCTCAAGCTAGGATCAGTAGGCCACAAACTAGTGTAGGTAGTACAACACTGCACAACACTAGAATGTCCTTAAAGGGTGGACCCAGTGGATCCACTCAGCCTCAGTATAAGGACATGGCTTTCTCTGACTTGAGAGCCATGTGTGTTGACAGACACCTGAGGCTAGGACAGAGTCCCTCAACCCTGCACCTGATAGATCTGCTAACAGCAGATGACCTTAGATTGGCTCTAGGAGCTAAAGGGTTTGAATCAGTGGGTGGGTCAGTCATAGTATCTGGGTCAGATGATGAAAATCAGAATGACCAAGACTCTGTGATTGAAGGGCCAGGCTCCAAGGGGCCTGAAAAGGACAGAGGAATTCTCCCTAAGAGAACTGACAGAGAGGAGGAGAGGCACAGATCCCCTTCCAGGGAATCTGACCACTCTTATCACTCTGGCAGAGAATTTGTCCAGCAGAGGAGCTCATACTTTTCCTTAAGAGAGACCTCCTCTGAGAGAAGGTGCAAACTGCTCCAGTATGAGGAAGCCAGAGTGGCCCTCAGAACCAAGCAGTTGGCACTGGATAGGGAAGCCCTGGAGATCCAGAGAGCTTCTAGAAAAGAGGGGTTAGAACCCCCTGGTGGCAGCAACAGTGTCCCTAGAGGCAGAGAATATATTCCTGACCATAGGAACCTGAGCAAGGTTGTTCCTCCCTACCAGAGTGGGGATGATATCCACAAGTGGATAACTGCTATGGAGAGGGCCTGTAGAGTACAGCAGGTCCCCCAAAAGCAGTGGGCAGCAATCTTGTGGCTCTCCTTTTCAGATAAAGGAAGAGACAAGCTCCTCACTGTTAGAGAGGAGGATGCTGATGATTATGAGGTCCTGAAGAGTGCACTGATAGATGGGTTTGGCTTAACCACTGAGCAGTACAGGTTAAAGTTCAGAGATACCCAGAAGGCACAGACTCAGGACTGGACTGACTTTGTTGATTGTGCAACCAAGGCTCTAGAGGGTTGGCTGGTTGGCAGTAGGGTTACTGATTTCAAGGGATTGTATCATCTGATGATGAGAGAACAGATCCTAAATAATTGCCAGAACCAGTTGTTGCATCAGTACCTGGTGGACTCTGATCTGACCTCTCCCCAAGAATTGGGAAAGAAGGCAGACAAATGGGTCAGAACCAGGGTGAGGCAGAAAACCCAGAACCAAGGGGGTGACACTAAGAAGCAAGATCCTAAAGGCTCTGAGAAAGGTGGGGATAAGTCAAAAGACCAGAAGTCTTCACAAGGGCCCCAAAAATCTGCATCAGGTGGGGAGTCACAGTCCAACAAGGAAAAGGCCAAAAGAAGCCCTGGTGCAAATTCTGTAAACAGAAAGGGCACTGGACTTCTGATTGTACCAAGTCCAAAGACCAAACCACCACCACTCCTGCCCCTAAGGCAACTGTGCCCCCTAGCTCAGCTACTGGTGGAGGTGGTACGCAGAATAAGGGTGTAGTAGGGTTGACCCTGGGTTCTGAAGTGGATTCTGACCTAGTCAGAGTGACCACTCAGGCAATGCTGATTTGTGAGGGAAACATTGATATGTCCTTCCTAGTAAGCCCCAGTAATCTGGGCAAGTACAAACAGCAGCCTTTGATAAATGGCAAACAGGCTTTGGCATTTAGGGACACAGGTGCTAGTGTCACCATGGTGGCAGAGGACCTAGTGGACCCTGGACAGATCATCCTGGGTGAAATGTACCAGGTGACCAATGCAAGCAATGTCCAGACCAACCATAGTCTGGCAGTTGTGAATTTCTCCTGGGGAGGGGTAACTGGCCTCAAGAAGGTTGTAGTCAGTGCAGACCTCCCTGTAGAATGTCTGTTGGGCAATGATCTAGAGACTTCAGCCTGGTCTGAAGTAGAGTTATGGACTCATGCTGAGATGTTGGGCATCCCTGCAGAGGTATTTGCTGTGACCAGGTCACAAGCAAGAATGCATGACACTGAACCAGCTCTGGATCCTGGAACAATGGACCAGATGCTTCCCAAGAGGAGGAGCAGTAGGGTTAAGGCAGTGCCTTCCCCTCTGTCTCAGATCAAGGATTCACTTCCAGAGGGAGGTGAAGCAGAACCTGAAGAAGGAACTGCCCCAGAGGGACTTGAACCTGACCAGGTTGAGTTCTTGGGGGCAGGGGGCCCTTCTAGGGAAGATCTGAGTAAGGAGCAACAGTGCTGCCCCTCTCTTGAACCCCTCAGACAGCAGGCTGCTGCTGAGGCTGCTGGGAGTGCTAGTGGGTCCCATAAAGTTTATTGGGATGAGGGACTCCTATATTCTGAGGGTAGAGACCCAGCCCCTGGAGCCACCAGGAGGTTGGTAATACCTCAGAAGTTTAGGGGTTCCTCTTGACCTTAGCACATGATATCCCTTTAGCAGGTCACTTGGGCCAAAACAAGACCTGGGACAGGCTTGTTCCACATTTTCATTGGCCACATATGTCAGAGGACACAAAGGAGTTTTGTCGCTCCTGTGTCACTTGCCAAGCCAGTGGTAAGGCAGGTGGCACAACAAAGGCCCCCTGATACCACTACCTGTGGTGGGGGTACCCTTTGAAAGGGTAGGGATTGACATTGTTGGTCCCCTTGACCCTCAGACTGCATCTGGGCACAGATTTATCCTGGTGGTAGTGGATCATGCCACCAGGTACCCAGAGGCAATTCCCTGAGGACCACCACAGCACCTGTGGTGGCAAGAGCCCTCATTGGAGTTTTCTCCAGAGTGGGTTTTCCAAAGGAGGTCATTTCTGACAGAGGTACCAACTTTATGTCAGGATATCTGAAAGCAATGTGGAAGGAGTGTGGTGTAACTTATAAGTTCACCACCCCCTATCACCCACAATGCAATGGTTTAGTTGAACGCTTCAACAAAACCTTGAAAGGAATGATTAAAGGACTCCCAGAGAAGCTTAGGCGGAAATGGGACCTTCTTCTTCCTTGCCTGTTGTTTGCCTACAGAGAGGTTCCACAGAAGGGGGTTGGTTACAGCCCATTTGAGCTTCTGTTTGGGCATCCTGTGAGAGGTCCACTATGTTTGGTAAAAGAGGGCTGGGAGTTACCTCTCAAGCCCCCAAACAAGATGTGATGGACTATGTACTTGGTCTCCGCTCCCGGATGGCAGAGTACATGAAAAAGGCAACCAAAAACCTGGAGGCCAGCCAAGAATTGCAAAAAGCTTGGCATGACCAAAAGGCTGTGCTGACTGTATACCAGCCAGGACAGAAAGTGTGGGTGTTGGAGCCTGTGGCCCCAGCAGCCCTCCAGGACAAGTGGAGTGGCCCCCATACAATAGTTGAACAGAAGGGAGAAGTCACCTATCTGGTGAATCTTGGAACTCCCAGGAGCCCCCTAAGGGTGCTTCATGTCAACAGATTAAAGCCATATGTTGACAAGGCTGACATGGGCTTGCTCATGACAACTGATGAGGACCAGGAGGAGGAGAGTGACCCTCTCCCTGACCTGCTCTCTCAGAACCCTGATGATGGGTCAGTAGATGGTGTTGCTTTGGCAAGCAGCCTCACTGACCATCAGCAAACTGAGTGCAGACAAGTTCTGCAACAGTTTAGACATATGTTTAGCCTGACCCCTAGTCAGACTACCTGGTGCACCCATGAGGTGGACACTGGGGACAGTCTGCCTGTCAAGAATAAAATCTACAGGCAACCTGACCATGTCAGGGACTGTATCAGGACTGAAGTCCAGAAAATGTTGGAGTTAGGCGTGATTGAGCCTTCAGATAGCCCTTGGGCTAGCCCAGTAGTCCTGGTACCCAAGCCTCATACCCAGGGTGGTAAGAAAGAAATGAGGTTTTGTGTAGACTACAGAGGCCTCAATGCAGTCACTAGGACTGATGCCTATCCCATACCAAGGGCAGATGAGCTGATTGATACTTTGGCCTCAGCCAAGTATCTAAGCACATTTGACCTAACAGCTGGCTACTGGCAAATCAGATTAGCTGATGATGCAAAAGCCAAAACAGCATTTTCGACTCCTGGTGGGCACTACCACTTTGTGGTGATGCCCTTTGGATTGAAAAATGCACCTGCCACTTTTCAGAGGTTGGTGAATAAAGTTCTGGCAGGGATGGAAACTTATTGCTCAGCTTATCTAGATGATATTGCTGTCTTTAGTTCCTCCTGGCAGGATCACCTGGTCCACCTCAGAAATGTTTTGGAGGCCCTGCAGAAAGCAGGCCTCACTATCAAGGCCACCAAGTGCCAGATAGGGCAGAGTCAGGTTGTGTACCTGGGCCACCTTGTAGGTGGAGGCCAGGTTCAGCCTTTACAGAGCAAAATCCAAACCATAATGGAATGGGTTGCTCCAACCACCCAGACACAGGTGAGAGCCTTCTTAGGCCTGACTGGGTACTATAGGAGGTTTGTCAAGGGATATGGATCTATAGTGACCCCCTTGAATGATCTTACCTCTAAGAAAATGCCAAAAAGGTTCAGTGGACAGCTAGCTGTCAAAAGGCATTTGAAGACCTAAAGCAGGCCATGTGCACTGCCCCCATCTTACAGAGTCCAGACTACACCAAAAAGTTCATTGTCCAAACAGATGCTTCTGAGCTGGGTGTGGGAGCTGTACTGTCTCAACTGAATGATGAAGGTCAAGACCAGCCAGTAGCTTTTATTAGCAGAAGGCTGACCCCTAGAGAGAAACGTTGGTCAGCTATAGAGAGGAGGCCTTTGCTGTGGTATGGGCCCTGAAGAAGCTGAGGCCATACTTGTTTGGTACTCACTTCATAGTTCAGACTGACCACAAGCCCCTCCTATGGCTAAAGCAGATGAAAGGTGAAAACCCAAAACTTTTGAGGTGGTCCATTTCCCTACAGGGGATGGACTATACAGTGGAACATAGGCCTGGGACCCAACATGCCAATGCAGATGGACTCTCAAGGTATTTCCACTTTGAACACGAAGACTCAACTGGTCAAGGTTAGTTTAGTGTCCCTACGTTTGGGGGGGTTGTGTAGGAGAGTAGGATCTGCCTCTTATGTTGCCCCCACTTTTTTTCTGATGTTAGCACTGGTTTCTGGCTATAGTCTGGCTGGGTCCCTGCCAATCAGGGCCCCAGCCTCTCTGTTCTCTCTAAACGACATGGAGTGCACTCTAGGTGCACTAGTGATTGGATACTGTGGTGCCTTATGAGTCCCTAGTATATGGTACCTTAGGTGCCAAGGGCATAGGTACTTCACAGGCCTACCAGGGGCTGCAGCATGTGTTATGCCACCCCTGGGAAGCAGTCTAAATCTGACACCACAGGCTTGCTACTGCAGCCTGGGTGAGGTGGTGCTAGCACCCCTCACTGAGATATAGGTTTCCTATATCTCTCCTGCACACACATATAAACCTATCAGTCACCCCTAAGGCAGGCCCTATCAATACTGAGGGCAGGGTGCTTGGCTTCTATGTGAGGGGGTGCCTCTGCCTGAGCAGGGCCCCTCTGCAGCTCTCAGAGTCTATTCTCTGGGGCTGTTTGTGGATGCGGTTAAACCATATACTCTTAAGTGCATTATATCCTCGCGGTAAATGCTAACTTTGGAATGGCTGCATCAAAACATGTCGTGTTTGGTGTCAAACATCTTGGAATACTACCCCCGCCAATCTTGGCGGCGGGGGTAGCATTCCACCCTTCTAGAGGGATAAGACATGTACCTGCTGTGGAAACGCGGTAGAATCCTAAAGAGCCCTGGCATCACAAAATGGATGCCACCAGTCACAGACACTGGGCTGCCCTCCTGCTGATGACCGAAACTCGCAGTGGAGGAAGCCCAACAATAGGCATCCTGTCACAGGGAGGTGTAACCACCTTCCAGACAGGGTTTAGTGTATTGGGGCTGGGTGGGTGCACTCTTAGAGTGCTTTGAAGTCCTGCACTGGGGGAGCAGAAGGCTCCTCTGTGCATATGCCAGTTCAAACCAGCTCAGGGGCTACCTGCCCCTGCTCTGGCGCGAAACTGGACAAAGGGAAGTGGGTGTAGCCACCCCTCCCTTGACCCTCCCATAGGTGGGGTCATAGAGCTAGTCCATCCCCTCTTTTTAGTATAAGAGGGGGAACCTTGCCATTGCAAAGCAGATAACCCCTGGACGACGCTCTACAGAAGAATCCTGGCCCTTCGACGTTCCACTACCTTTGGAAGACAGAAGAATCTCCCTTGGAGTCAAGGAGTGACTCCCCTGCTTGGCAGGCACCAAAACGACAACGACGGTCGCAAACTACGCCGCTCCCGCCGGAGTCCGAAGTCCCTGCAGCCCAAGAAGTGGATTTCCTGACCTCTCCCAGGCCATCGTGAGTCCCCAGCGAAGCTGAGGCAAGTGGACCCCACGAGTAACGAGGAACCGTGACCCCTGGGTACCGTGCACTATTGTCGAGTGCAACCCCTTCACAACGTTCTACGAACTTGTGCTTTGGACCACGTGTGGTCCCGACCTCCAGCAGGAATCCCTCCGAAGATCAGAGGCCTACACCGTCCCGAGTGACCGTGGGCCCCTGTTGAGTGATTCCGCCCGAGGTGTCTTCGCGATCCCTTGCCCGCCGGCTTGTGGGTCCCCAGAAGACTTCTTAAAGAAACCAAAGGGCTCCCCTGGTTGCTCCAGGCCTGCCCTGACTTACCCTCGCTGGGTGAGTCCCTCAGACCTTGCTGGTCTGCGCCATCGACTTTTCTTCATCTCCCCGAGACTTGCTGCTGCCAAGGCTTGTTGGCTCCAATCGAGTTGCCGACACCGCAGTCAGCTGCAGACGTCGAGGGACCCACCGAATCCAGCTCCTGGTTGTCGTCGACACCTCCTGGACCACGTGGCTGAAGAGTCAAGGCACCCGCAACCGACCTGAATCAACCGACGACGGTGGGCATCCATCTTCCTTGCCCCGGGTCACTGCCAAGTGACTTTGAACACTGTCCCCTCTGCTTTCAGGTCATCCTTCTTCAGAATCCAGGCTTGGATTCCACCGGACACTTCTTCAGCTCCCGCGAGCAGCAAGTCTTCTTTGTTCGCCATTGAAAACGACGCCGCGACCCGACACCAAAGGACACCTGTGCACCCGGCTTCCCTGGGTGAGGTAACTCCAGCACTACGGTGCTCCTGTGGGTGTGGGCCCTAGAACTACTTACCCTGTAAGTGACTTGCTTGTAGGTTCTCCCGAAGTATCCTAAAACTCTTTATTTCCAACCGCGACTTGCCCCATTGAAGTTAACGGCGATCCGCGCCTGTGTATCCACACTGCACGCGTCCCCCGTGGGTCCTTTACTTACCTGCCTTGGGTGGTTTTGTGAGGCCCCAGCACTTCTGAAGGCCCTAGGCCTTGTCTCCCTGCAAGTCGTTGTTTCTAAGTCTCTTACTTAGTATATGGTCTGGTACGCCCCTAAGGCCCCAGCCATATTTTGTGCTTAACTTATTGTGAAACGTTGATTTGTGCATATGTTTGTCTTCTAATCTCATAAAGAGATTAGTAGAGAGTTATTTAGAAATAAATACATATATATTTGATATATATACCTGTGTGGTGTCTTTTCATTTGGTGATTCAAGAGATTATATGGTAAAACAAGCTGCTTTACATTCCTCCGAGACTTAGCCTGAAGGCTGCTCTCCACAGCTACCACTAGGATAGCTTTCTTTAAAAGGTTGTCTTAAACCTATCTACCATAAGAGTCGATTTGCCCTGGTGCAAGGTGTCCACTTTAATTAGTGAACAGCATATACCAGGCCAACTTCTCACACTACCGAAATATGGTCGCAAAATATTCGCAATTTACTACCAGTTGAAAGTTTGTGGTAACCCATTTGTAAAGGGGAAGGAGTCCTCAAGGGACCCTTTCCCCGTTGAGGATGTTTGGGACAATATTTTTTAAGAGCAGGCAGTGGTACCACTGCCTGCTCTTAAAAAATGAAACTTAAACGTGCAATTTTTATTCTTTTTAAACGCATCCCGTTTTTCTTTAAGAAAAATGGGCTGTATTTAAAAAAAAAAAATATTGCTTTATTTAAAAGCAAACACAGACATGGTGGTCTGCTGACTCCAACAGGCCACTAGCCCTGTGATGGCTGTGATTCGAAATGGTTTCTAAATTGCGACCTCCCTCATTAATATTCATGAGGTCAGTTGATTTGCAACCCACTAGGAATCGCTAATGAAAATCAAAAGAGTTTCATTCATTAGAAATAGCGATTTCCTAATTGAGATTTGCAGGAAATCGTAATTTGAAAATCGCTATTCATGACTTTCATACATCTAGCCCTCTGTGTTTTATAGCTATTTTTTTGCACTTTGTCAGTCCCCTATATACATACATACAAAGATATATACATAGTGAGCTTTATGAGCTCGATCATATTTTTTTGATATCCTTGCTTTAAATATCTTGGGTCACAGAGGAGCGGATTGGCAGAGTTTGAAAATACCATTTACGAAGCGTACATGATTTATATTCTGAACCACAAGCTTAGGCCCTTGAGAAGCTAACAGCACGACGTCTCCTGGTTGGGAAACCCCTTGTAATTGCAGTGGACTGTAATGTCTTGTATTGCCCACAGAGAAGATTAGGAGAATGCTGAGAAGGATAATTGTGAAATAAAGCAATTGCAGCAGGCAGCTTCACACGACATGATGGCAATAAGAATAGAATTATAAAGTATGGGCGTGAGCCTACCACGTTTATTAAGTCATATTGCAAGACACATTTTTATGTAGCACTACCTTATGGGCCTTAGACTTTGATGGAGCAGGAGCTCTGCCATAAAATTAGTACAGCATCATTTGGGTCCTGATTATATGCAAGAGGAATTGCATGCTGATATTCTGAGTGACAGAACTTCTGATAATGGTTTAACACAGGGGGTAAATGCTGGGGCTCCCATGTATGGAGGAGCTGGTGGAGCAAAGAAGAAGATGTGAACTGGTGGGGGGAGCATTACATGAGACACACACACACACCCCAACCCCCTGACAGATATAGATATCTGTATATCTGTCTAAAATATATTAGACAGTGGTAGTCAGAAGTTACATCACAGTTTCCATAGGTAGAGCATTTTGGTTGCGCTAAAACTTTGGCAGAGCATGATGAATTTTCACAAAACTTTCCCAAAAACAAGTTCATCCACATCAACTATTTTCCCGAAAGTTTCGGGAGGATCCATCAAGTGGTAGCCAAGAAAAAAGGGGGTCCCAAAACATTTATTTCTCATGTTAATTCTCATAGGATGGTTTTGGTAGCAAAACCGATAGAACAGCAGTACAGACTGACACCAATTTTGGCAAAAAATTAGAACTGTAGTCAGAAAGCGGGCTTTTTGTTATTTGGTGCAAATCTGTTCAGTTGTTTGCCAGAAATTGCCATTTAAATTAGTGCTTGGGGTGGTCGTGAAGGGTTTAGGGAGATAGTGATATCTGGACTGTTGGTGTCCAGATATGCTCAGATAGGCCACTCTAAAGTAGGCTAGTCTATCCTGGCTGGCTGGCCACAACCTGAACATTATTATTGTGGCAGCCTTACAGGATTCAGGGGCATGGAGCCTGCATCCTGAAAATGAATTAGAAAAATATAAGGGAGCAAGGTGAGCCCACCTTGAGCCCAAGAGGCATGTGTGGGATGGGTTCCCAAAAGCCCACCAAACCCCCCCACCCCCAAGTGATTTGCTGGCCACAAGATGGATAACATATCGTGGCAGCCATTACAGAATTTGTTAGTAGCCCAAATGTCAAGCCAGCAGTAATTTCAGCATTGATTATTTTTGCTAGACTTACCTGAGGCTTGATGGTTGATGTGTGGTCAGGTGCTTGAATTGTGGAAGACCAGGTGAAAAAAAAGAGCAATTACAGTGATGAAACATGGGTATTATGAGCCTAATGCGTGCAAAAACAAAATGGCTTCTTATTACCGATTCGGTAGTAAGCAACAGACATTATTGCTGTGAAATGGGCCCCTCACACACTAGCACCCCTGGGCCATTTCTCCTGCTGTACTGTTGATAGCTACATCCCGAAGTATTAGCAGCTCCTGGGAGAGTCGGAAATACATTATACGTGCCTTTGCAAACCTTCTCTCCCTTACCAGAGCATCTACACCAACATATTCACATTAAATGGTGAAACATTTGTTGTACTTGTTGAGATGACCCTTAATTAAATGTTGTTATTTCAAAATGTTGTCATTTTTAAACCTTTAGCTGCTGAGGCTTTTCCCGCTCCAGTGCTGTGCTCTTTTTTTGATGTTTGGGGCACTTCGCACTTAAGACTTCATGTCTTTTTCTTCACATGCTGGAGATTCTAAAGGTACACAGGATTTGTGGATTCCTCTGAAAGGGAACCAAGAAAATAGACCCAAATATAGGAAACGTTGTTTTATTTTTAAATTGCTATGTGGAAAGCCTATGAAGGGAACCAAGAAAATAGCCAAAATATAGCAAACATTTTTTTAAAGTGCTATACTGGAAGCTTATGGGCTTTTTTTCTACATATGGCATCAACAAAAGGTTTGCTGTGCTAGGATCACCATCTTTCTACCCTTCAGAAAAACACAACGTTGTAAAGAAACAAAACAATTTTCACCACAGTTTTTGGAAGTTATTTTTTTCTAATTTTGTGGTTTCTGCCTACCTGCAGTTTGAGGTGGGAATAGGTATGAAATCCATAGGTGAACCCAGAAAGCTATACATTTCTGAAAAGTAGACAAAGTTCCAAGTTCAACAAGGGGTTATTTATGTGGATCTCTCATGGTTTTTAACAGAAACAAATCGCAGAAATAAAAAACAATGGAAAAAAACAGAAATAGGTGGCATCATTTGCATCTGTAATTGTTTGCCCCAATGGCCGATTTACAAAAGTAATATAATGTTATGTTCATCAAACCCTTCAGGTCACAGGAATGTGTTGTATTTGCTGGCTGCGCAAAAAACTGGGATACTCAGAGCCAACAACTGAGCTGCAGTTTATAATGATATTTCGTTGTGAACGTACCATGCAGCAATTCATGTGGTAAAATCTAATTAATGAAAATGGGTATAAAGGAAACCTATGCATGAAGATACTGAGTCCGTGGATGATGGTTGTTTGCACAACTCTGGATTTGTATAGCAAGCCTATGCACACGCTCCTTTCATTTCTAATTCTAGCAAACATTCAGTAGACTCAGTACACATTCAATAGACAAAAAATATAACAAATGAGAGTAATCCATGTAGTTAATGTTCTCCTGTTCCTTTAATCTGAAAATGCCCAGCCAACAAGTGTTTCGTCGTAGGGAAGTACGCTTCGACTTCTTCAGGGCTAAAAAATGTATAATAGAACATAATATATCATGAAACCTTAACATTTTGCATACAATATGATATGATGAACACATGACATTCACCATATAGTGGAAACCCTGATTCAAATTAAGTGCACATAGATAAGCATTCCCCCTGGAATCATTGTGGTGGGACTGATCAAAATTCCAAGCACATGCCACACAGTCGTGGTGGTTCCTCTTTACACATCATGGCTGTCTATCTCATCATCCAATGCATCGGGTGACAGTAATTCATGCAAAGTACAGTTGACATTGCTAAACCGAAAACTACAAGACAGCGGTGACGGTGAAGAAAGAAGACAAAGAGGAAATTGAAATTCGCAAATTTTAAATTTGGAGAGAACTTAGCGAAAAATAAATGGGGTCCCAACATTGCCCCAGTACTCAGAAGCTGAAAGTGAATATCATGTTTACCCTGCCTGTGTGTGATTCATGCATAGACCTACGAAAACGTGCGAGAATGCGGCGGGGAGTGCCCTACCTGTCAGGCTCGCAGATTCAATGCCAGACTCCTAAAACGAGCTCTGTATAAATATATGACCACATACACAGCTAACACCTGTTATTGCTCAACATTAAGTGAGTAGGTGAGTGAAGACCTCTAACCTCTCCGCCGGTTCTACTTCCACCCTGGTTGGCTTTAAATTATGGCGTAAACCAACATCAAACGAAATCCCTGTTCTACTGTACAGAGTGGTTCCTCTGGAGTAAAAGTTGAGTCAACCATTTGCACACAGCACTGATTGCTCAGTGTGGATAAATCTCATGCTGGTGTCTATTAACTCCAAACTAATGTCCCCCAGTCTCAGCTTATTGTTCTTTGAAAAATCAGCAGATTCCGTAATTAAATTCCAAGATATAGAAGGACAAAGTATCTGCAATATTGTCCAGAGTTGAACCCCTTATTCGAGTACCTGTGGGGGCCAACAGAACTTCGGGTAAGTTAAAAAGTAAGTAGGGAATGCCTCTATGGTGCCCCCCGTATTGCCATGACCCTTCCCGTTACCAGAGCGAGTGCGCTGTCCGAGCGATTCCTGCTCTGTAACTTCAAACGTGACCCGGAACCAGTTTCAGGGCAAACTTGGGGGCAGATTTACAAGCCCCTTGCGCCACTTTTGCGTCACTTTTAACATGGGAAAAGTGACGCAAAAGTGGCGGAAGGGGCTTGTAAATCTGCCCCTTGGTCTCTATTTAAAGGATTAGAGAGACGGAGCGGCAGACCACTGACTATATTTCTTCTACGGCCGCGGAAGTGAAACCCGGTCGCACCCGCGTTCTGAAATATGGAAAACCTAGTATAAGACTAGTAAAAAATGTCATGTGAACTTGATATGCTAAGAAGCGGTCCATGGTATACTCATGAAAATCAAGAAAAGTGTAGTGTCCGATCTGGTAACTAGAGCAATAGTGTTCGGACGACAAGAATGCGGCTGTCCGCGGGCCCCGCAGGGGGCCACCTCAGCAGGGCGGCCCTTTAGTGCCATTTTGGCACTGCCCACCCACTCTAGTCTTTGGAGGGGTTCTGTGGAGCCCTCTAGCTAGGTCGCCTCTGTGACGTCCTTCCGGTGCGACAAGGGGGGGGGGGGGCATATATGGGAAAAAAAAAAAATAGATGGGGCAATGTGAGCCATGGTGTCTGAAATCGGCCCGCCCAGAGTGGGCACGGGGCTGGGTCATGTGAGGCAGTGGAACTTTCCCGCAGGAGGGGGATCAGTTCTAGGCACAGGCTCACAGGCCAGAAGGGCCTCTGGTTTCATCAGATACTAGCTGATCCAGGCTACGTCAAGGGCTATTGTGATATAGATGGGGTTCATCCATCACCAGTAGGGAGGGATCCCTTTCCTTTAGATTTGCAGGAGCCCTGGAAATGAGCTGTTTGGTGAGAAATTAGCTGTTTGGTGAGATCAGCAACTACATGGGTCAATGTAACTCTGGTGGTCCGAGATGATCCCCCGCAGAGGTGGCACAGAGCTAAGTCAGAGGAGGCCGTTGAACATCCCTGTAAGAGTGAACAGTTCATGGCGTAAGTCCTGGACCAGAGACTAGATGATCCAGGCTAATGTTAAATGCTACTTTGCTAAAGATGGGGTCCATTGCCACCATGCCATCCAGGCGTACGCCTAGGTTAGGTTGACTAACTTAGGGTGCAATTGTAACAGGTGGGCATGGATACTTTCCACTGGACATGCACGAAGCCTTAGAAAGCAGGTTGCAGGTCGGAAATGAGCTGTTTTGGTGGGGGCTCTCGCGGCGACGGGAGCCGCCTCCAGAGCTGTGGCGGAGTTACAGGGCGATCTGGAAGCAGACTGGTACAGTAAGGGTACCTCTGCGGCAGACCGGTACAGTAAGGGTACCTCTGCGCGGCACAGTAGGGGTGCCAAAGACCAGGAGCCTCAGGGCAGGTTCCTGGAAAACCGCGACGGCGCCCCGTTAGTCCTTCGGGCGGTTGGGGGCCTGACCAACCGGGGTTTGCCCTGCTACGCTCCACCCTGAAAAGGGCGTGAGTAGAACAGACCAACGTGTCACGTGATCCGGAAGAGGATCGTCAAAGGTAGCACTGACGGGGTGCCCCACAGTGCTGGCTCACCAGGCGGGCGGGGGCAGCATAGGTTGGTACAGCTGCCCCGCCCTTGGATCGCCCGTAAGATAACCCACATATTGCATACTCCTGTATGGAATAAACCTGCAGCAATATTTTCCCACTACAAAGTTGTCTTGTGTATTTATTCATTCTTGCATGCTCAGACGGGGGTGGGAGAAGTTGCCGATAATGGCACTATGCGGCTGTCCACGGCCCCGCCGGCGGCTAACCTCAGCAGGGCGGCCCTTTAGTGCCATTTTGGCACTGCCCACCCACTCTAGTCTTTGGAGGGGTTCTGTGGAGCCTTCTAGCTAGGTCGCCTCTGTGACGTCCTTCCGGTGCGACAAGGGGGGGGGAGGGCATATATGCCTCCTCTGCCCCTCCTGGCGGCCTCTGTTCGCCAGCCACGCCGTCTCCCACCCCACCTCTTACCCGGCGTCCTGGCTGGTGGACAGGGTACTCTGAATGCTTTAATGTTTTCCTTTTGTGTTGCAGGCGGAGTTACAGGGCGATCTGGAAGCAGACTGGTACAGTAAGGGTACCTCTGCGGCAGACCGGTACAGTAAGGGTACCTCTGCGCGGCACAGTAGGGGTGCCAGAGCCAAAGACCAGGAGCCTCAGGGCAGGTTCCTGGAAAACTGCGACGGCGCCCCGTTAGTCCTTCGGGCGGTTGGGGGCCTGACCAACCGGGGGTTTGCCCTGCTACGCTCTGCCCTGAAAAGGGCGTGAGTAGAACAGACCAACGTGTCACGTGATCCGGAAGAGGATTGTCAAAGGTAGCACTGACGGGGTGCCCCACAGTGCTGGCTCACCAGGCGGGCGGGGGCAGCATAGGTTGGTACAGCTGCCCCGCCCTTGGTTCGCCCGTAAGATAACCCACATATTGCATACTCCTGTATGGAATAAACCTGCAGCAATATTTTCCCACTACAAAGTTGTCTTGTGTATTTATTCATTCTTGCATGCTCAGACGGGGGGTGGGAGAAGTTGCCGATAATGGCACTAAAAATAGTGCATCATATTAACCCGATGGGTGATCCTATTCAATGAAATCAAGAAAAGTGTAGTATCCGATCTGGTAACTAGAGCAATAGTGTTCGGACGACAAGAAAAAATAGTGCATCATATTAACCCGATGGGTGATCCTATTCAATGAAATCAAGAAAAGTGTAGTATCCGATCTGGTAACTAGAGCAATAGTGTTCGGTCGACAAGAAAAAATATGGCATCATATTAACCCGACGGGTGATCATATTCAGTGAACCTGATATGTAGTTGCCAGTCACGATCGGGTGTGCATCTACTAGTGCCGGTAAACATGTTGACACCCAGCCTGCGACTTGTGGTAATAGGGTACAAGTAAATATAGCAGAGAAAAGATGACCCCTCAGTTTCAACCCGCTAATTCAAGCAGTATGGCCGGGTCTATACCCATTGGTAGCTGATGTTGACATAAATTAAACAATTATCCTAAAGGCAAAATTCGTATTCTTCATATCAGATATGAAATCAGAACAGGAAATATACATTTCTCTATTCATCATTGTACGGTCATTAATTAACCTTCCAAATTTCATCCATAAAATACTACCTTCATCTAATTGATGTTATATATAGAATGGACCACTTGATTGTTCTGTTTAACTAATATCACAACACCTCGTCACAATTGCAATTATAAAATTTCTGTATTGGTCTATCGTAAATCTGTGTGTATAATCTGTTCGCATATAAGTCATCGTAGGTGTAGTAGGATGGCTAATCTGAAGGTCCACGTCATTTGTGTATTGTACACCCTCTCCATTCTTATCTTGCCATTGTCATCCTAAAGTCGGGGCATAAAGTCGAGTATTGTCCATCATAAACCTGCGTGTGTAGACATCCTAATGACAGTAGTGTCTACTGTGAATAACAGCACAGAGATTGCTCAATCCCCAAGAAAGTACTGCATCTCATGGTCAGTATTCAAACCCCATTCAACCGTTCTGAGACACATGATCCAAGTTGCTTCAGTGCGTCTAAGTCTTAGCTCTCTGTTGTCTCCCCTAGGGCTCTGCATAATTAAGTCGATTCCATAGAAGGAGAATTGTTTATGAGGTCCCTGTGATGTGCACTACGTGGCATGTATTGCCATGGGGTATTTCTCATCACATTGTTTCAAAGCTCTTGCATGTTCGCTGATTCTCTCTTTCAATGTTCTAATCGTGCTTCCTATATACATTTTATTGCATCTGCACTCAATGACATAAACCACAAATCTGGAGTTGCAGTTAATGTTGTGTCTAATTGTATATTCATGTCTGTCGTGTCCTGTGAAAACCTTCCTGTTGTCCGAAGCCCATCTGCATACCCCATAAGACCCACATTTGTGGAATCCTAATGAAGGTAAGGTGAGCCAGTCCAAGTTTTTCTTGTCTTGCAAGACACTGGGACTTGGAATAGTCCTCAAAGTCCTTCCCTTTCTGTACATGATCTGGGGTTTATTGGTGGTGAATTCTTCCAGCGATTTTCGGCTTTCAGAATGTCCCAGTGTTTATTCAGACTTCTTGACTAGGATTCTTGTAAGGCCATTGTAATTGGTGACTAGTCTCACTGGCTGTTTTGTGTTAATATCCTTTCTTTTGTCCACTAGTGTCTCTCTTCTTGAAATCCTCAAAATTCTTTGTTCTGCCTTTGTAATATTCTGCGGGTTGTATCCTCTCGCCTTAAACCTAGTCTTCATTTCTCCCAGGCATGATTGGAACTCACTGTCTTCACTGCAGTTCCTCCTGGCCCTAGTGATTCTCCGTATGGTATTGCCTGAATCTGGTGGGGTGGATGTGCACTGTTGGCGTGTAAAATTGAGTTACATGCCGTGGGTTTACCATGTAACTTGCTGGATTTGTGGTTACTATTACTATCATATCAAACAAATCATAATAACAAATGTTCTACTATCTGTATTTTTGTACTTGTGTGGCCATGCCGATTACCCAAGACAAGAACGGACCAAACCGGGGACAATGCAAAAAACACATTCACTACATATGAAACATTACTGTATCTATCAGGATCGCCCCAACGCTGCTCCAATGTAAGAAAGAGTTGAAGACACACCCCTTTAAAGTGCATTACATAACACTGCATTAACTGTCCACAACCCAATTTCCTCTCCTGTTAGTCGTTCACGTTATGCTTGCCTTTGACCATGTACAGCGCTACGCTGCCTTGTCACTAGAATAGCACTACAGAAATACCATAACCAAACATTCACACCTGCTCAAAGTTTTCATCTGTTCCTGTTCTAGGCGATAAGCCCACCCACTCAAGAGTGGTACCGTTTTTATCATGAGAATGGGAAGACACTGGGTGGGAGGAATTTTGTGTATCCCCACAGATTCTAGATCTTTACCTCACAGAAATGTGAGGAAATTGCATGAAATTGCATGATTGTAGACAAAGTTTGACTTTTGCAGGACATTATGGGTAAAAGAATGATTGCGATCCATGCAAGCAACACATCCCTAAATTCGCTAAATCTCTAGATTTCAGAAATGCCCAGAATTGATAGGATTCCCTGGTTGCTGGCTGACCCAGAGCCAAAATGGTGTGGCTGTTCATCATAGCAAGTGAGAGGAAATTATGATTTACCCCCTTTCTGCTGACCCATTTGTGAAAATCGCTCTCAAAAGAATCCAGATTTCTTCGTGCCTACCATGGGAATGGGGCTGCTCTAGGCCCCAGGGGCAGAAAGACTGTGGGAGCTCCAGGAGTGAGAGTGCAGCCTGATGCCCAGACTGGACGACTCCACTATTGTTAAAAGAAATATCCCTGACATCCACTGGGTTTTCTGCCCATCAGGGCAAATTGGGGTAAATACTCCAATCTTCCCTGTAGGAGGAAGAAAAACAATTGTGGCTTTAGGGGTGGGGGTCATGGTCCAATGTGGCCCAGCAAAGGCCCTAACACTGCTTTAAAAAAAAAAAAGCATCCTTGATGTCTAGTGGGCTTTCTTCCCCACAGAGGGGGATCTGACTGGGGTAAACCTCCCTAAACTGCCCCACCGAGGGAATTGATAGGGCCGCTCTGAGCTGAGGGCACTGCCCGAAGCCTGGACGGGCAGTCCACATCCCTTCTTTTTTCTTATCATTTTTCCATGGTTTCTAGTGGGCTTTCTGTCACCACCAAGGGGCACATTTGGATAAGTCCCTATCTGCCCCCCAAACGGCAGAAAGACTATTGGGCTCATGATGGGGTGAGGCATAGCCAGATGTTTTGACAGGCCATCCAACCCTCCTTTTTTATAATGTCACTGGTATCTGTTGGGCTTTCTGATCCCCTGGAGGGAAGACTAGGGTCAAAGCCCTCAATCTGCCTCCTAGGGGGGTAGAAACACCGTTTGGCTTGTTATGGCGAGGGAGCAGTCTAATTCGTTGACAGGCCACCCCCACTCCTTTTTCTAAAATAATATCCCTGGTGTTCTAAAGAGCCTTCTGCTCATTGGAGGGAGACGGATTGGGGGGTACAACCCCCACAATGTGCCTCTCAGGGCTGGTAGAAAGGCTGTTGGACCCTAGTAGAGTAGGTGCATCGCATGATGCCCGGGCAGGCCACGGTCATCCCTTCTTTTTTTATTATTACTTTCCATGTGTCTAGTGGGTTTTCTGCTCACCCAGTGAGACAGATTGTGGGTCCACACCCCTAAAATTCCCGCAATAGGGGGCAGAAGGACTGGCATGTCCATTGGTGGTGGGGATCAGGGTTGATACCTGGGCAGCCCACCGCCACCGCTTCTTTCTTTTTTAAGTTGAATCTGATGTTAGGGGCAACTTAAGGGAAACACCCCCAAGCTGACCTGCCAGGGGCAGAAACACTGTTGTGCCATTGGGTAAAGTGGGACACAGCCTAATGCAAGGGTGAGAATCCTCACCCAATTTTTTTATTGAATTTCCCTATTGTCCAGTGGGCATGCTGTAACCAGAGGGCAGATTGGGTGTAGACATCCCAAATCTGCTTCCGCCTCAGTGAAACAGAAAGACTATCATGCTCTCTTGCTGGGTGATCAGGACTGATGCTTAGGCAGGACGTCGCCATCACTTCTTTCTTTTTCATGTTGCGCCTGGTGTCCAGTGGGCTTTCTGCCCCCTCGGAGGGGAAGACTGGGGGTAAACAATCACCAATCTGCGCTCCAGGGGGAGCAGATAGACTGTAGTGCCCTTTGGTGGGGTGGAGGCATGGCTCGATTTCTGAGTGGGCCACCCACCCCTACTCTAGTATTTTTATCTACTTCTGTGGTGTTTAGTGGACTTTCTGGGGTGAAGCAGAAAGACCGTTTTCTCCTTTGGGGTGTAGCACTAGCCCATGCCCCCTGGGAGGTGGGTGTTCCCTTCCAAATTAATCCCTGGTGGCCTAGTGTGAGCACCCTTGCTTGGGTTGACCCACCTGTGGGCTGGGATGCACATGTGAGAGGTACTGCTGGAGGGGGGACAATGCATTTTCCCCTTTCCAGCAATACCTCTCCCTCACTGATTGGTTTCCACAGGGTGGAGAGGATGGGGAATGGCAGACCCCCCCCTCCCCCCCAAAGTTTAAAATGAGTGCAGGCTGCACCTAATGGCACCGACTGTTTTCACTTTTTCACTGTGACATCAACGCATGCGTGCTGCGCATCACACTGATATAAAAAAGAACTTCCCTCACGTTCTGAATTTCTATTTTTAAATGAAAATCCTTCACCACAACACTACAGAGGCAAAGTAGTAGATGTGAATGGCTCATACACAGCACTCAAACGATCATGGTCAGATATTCTTTTAATATGAATAAACGATGCCTGTAATTCACAATAAGTAAAATAACGATACATTTTCATTTCATATTTCTGTATGTCCTAATATCAAATGCCACTCAGGGATGGGGTCCCCAGGGCCTTACAAGGCTTGGGGAGGGGGGCGTCCGGCGCACCTCCCCTTTTAACATATGTGTATGACCCTGGGGGATGGGGTCCCCATGGCCTTACAAGGCTTGGGGAGGGGGGCACGCGTCCCCCTCCCCTTTTAACATATATGTATGACCCTGGAGGGTCCTTGTAAGGCTTGGGGAGGGGGGCACGCGTCCCCCTCCCCTTTTAACATATATGTATGGCCCTGGGGAATGGTGTCCCTAGGGCTAAAGAAGCTCAGGCAGGGGGGGCCACCTGGTCCCCCTCCACTTTAATTAAAAAAATGCCTTGGAGGATGGGGTCCCCAGGGCCAGGCTCTATGGCCAACCCCACGCCGCGCACTGCCTTAAGGCTGTGTGCAGTGTGGGGTTGGCTGTCTTTGGGGGGGTACCCTTGGGGGGTGTGTCCAACCTCATACCACGCACAGCCAAAGGCCATGCCCAGCATGAGGTTTGATGCATGCGGGGGGTTGGCCACAGGCAAGGCCCTGAAGCCAGCCCCCCGCAATGCACGACACAAGGCCCTGCGCTGGGTGGGGCTGGCTGCCTTTATGAGGGTTGGCTTTCAGCGTGGGGTTGGCTGCATGTCATTTGAGATGTCATTAATGATGTCAAAAATGATGTCATAGCACATGTCGGAGTGCAACTGATTTCACTATCTCTCGCTCTCCGTTAGTGATCATAATTATGGCACATGTCATGACTGATGTATCATATCAGTGCATGGCGGGAGTGCAAGTTATAGTTAGCTCTGTAACTATAACTGGTGAATTTCTGTGTTTCTTTTTCAAAACATTAATGTTGTCACTGATATATTCACCTGATTATAACGTTACTTTAACCTTTGGTTTTTCTAGTGAATTTATATATATATAAATAGTTTCCAAACCCGTTGCGTCGATCCCCCAAAGGAGACGTCGGAACACCAAATCTCTGTGCAATTATTTTATTTCACACAGTTTGCCATGACTTTTCATAGTCCCCAGGGGACCCCTTCCCCTTTGTGACTGGCACTGAAAATATTTTTTAAGAGCAGGCAGTGGTCCCATGCCCCTTTAAGGAAAACAGGCTGCATTAAAAAAACATAAACTGCTTTATTTAAAAAGCAGTCACAGTTGGTCTGCTGACCCCAGTAGGCCACCATCCCTGGGAGTGCTAGCCATTCCTAATGGGGTCGCAAATTGCACCTGCCTCATGAATATTAATGAGGCAGGCAATTTGCAACCCCATTAGGAATCACAAACAGTGGCTGAGACACTGTTGTACATTCCTATTTACGAGTCGCAAAATTACGCAATTTGCGCCTTGCAAATTGGTAGGGTCGTACATCTGGCCCTTAGTCAAGCCTGGTTGGCAGGCCACAACCTCAGCATTATATTCTGGCCGCCTTTAGAGGATTCGGGGGCATGGTCCCTGCCTCCGGAAAATGAATTAAAAAAAATATAAGAGAGCAAGGTGAGCCCACCTTGACCCCAAGGGGCATGTGTGGGATGGGTTCCCAAAGGGACGTTCCCAACCCCCAATGTTTGGCTGGTCACAACATGTTTTGGCAGTCATTACAGGACTCGGGACGTAATCCCCCATTGAAACGCGTTGGAGTGAATGTCAGGCTTTGAGGGTCAAAATAGGAGCACATAAAAAGGGCGACAATAGATCTTAGTCACAATATAAATCATTTGTTCGTGGTATTATAGTCATTTTAGGAATTTTAGGTCATGTTATCCTGTGAAAAATGCTGACCATCTACTAAGAATTGATGAACCATGTTTGAAACAAAACTGTTTCCTCTTATGATTTTCTCATAGAGGTAATGCAAGGATGTCCAGAAACTGAAGTACAATTTTCTATAAGTAACTAACTGCACACGTGTGGACAAGGCATTGCTGCACATGGTCTTCACCCTATGCTCAACCTATCAGGGACAGCTCACTCCCTTCAGATACCCAGGCCTCCTTAGCTGGCCAACCCCCCAGTGTGTACGGCCTGTGCCCTACGCTGAACCCTACATGGACGGCCGACCTCCCCTTGGTAACCATCCACACACACAAACTATGCCAGTAATTCACAAGAAGTCAAATAACGATACATTTTCCTTTTACATTTCTGTTTGCCCTAATATCTAGTGTATTGTTCTGTGTCTAGAACGCTAACTCAGCAAAGTGGTTGCTTCAGAGCACTAATGAAACCTATAAGATGATTATGAAACTCAGAGATCCTGCGTGTAAAACTGTACATCTTCTACCATGGCACACTTTCTATAATATATCAAAAATATATGCATTAGACTTTATACACACTTCAGATATTAAATTAATGAACTGTAAATATGAATTCTAACAGCAATTAATTGCTTCTTAAAGTAGCCTTTTTTCCTTACTTTGTATTTTATTATAGAACATTTAAGAGTGAAAGACTCATATTTTGCCTCAAACATTCACAGCTTTGCAGTGACAGAAACATGTGCATGTGTGGTGCATAAATGAAAACATACAAATACATATTACACATTGTGGTGTGTGTACCACAGCTACGTGTGGTGTGGGCTGAGGAGCGCTTGGGTGGAATGGATGATTTGTGTGTGTGATTGTTGATGCGAGAGTGGATTGCACAAGTTGTGGTCAGTTACAGCGGGTTGAAGCGCTGAGTGTGAGTTTAGAGCTGGGTGTGGTGAAGGTTGGTCATTGAATGGGGTCGCTTATCTCTTCAAATTCTGGATTGTACTTCGTTGCCAAGGAAGCACCTCTACGAATCAAACGGCGCCCAGCGTCAGGTGGGACTTGCGCCCCATCTTCAATACTACCACTCGGAAGGTTATGAGAAGGTTGCAACACTCCTCTCTGCGAGCTATTACATAATTTCCTAATTTGTTGCGATTCCCCATGTGTTCAATTAATCAGCATTTGAAGAGAGTGGCACTGTCACCCCTGGGGGTATCTAGGTACTGGCGTGCGAGGTCTCCGTCGAAAAGCCAGGTCTTGAGGAAACGGTGGGAGAGGGAAGAAACGAGCAGAGAAAGGCAAAAAAGAGGGCAGAAAAGAACAGATGTGCAGAGCGCGCTGTCTGTGGAGGCTGTGCCCGTCCTGAACGCTGAACAGGTGCGCCGAGCGCGCGCGCAGGACGTGTTCATTCCCAACCCATACATACTCCACCCAACCCCACACTCCACCACGCTCCCGCAGGAGAGCACAGATGTGCAGAGCGCGCTATCTGCGGAAACTGTGCCCGTCCTGAACCCTGAACAGGTGCGACGAGCGCTCACTGCCCGCGCAGGACGTGTCCATCCCCAAAGCCACACTCCACCCAACCCCACACTCCACCACGCTCCCCGAGGAAGCACAGAATTGCAGAGCGCGCTATGTGCGAAAGCTGTGCCCATCCTGGACCCGAACAGGTGTGCAGAGCGCGCACTGTCCTTGCAGGACGTGTCCATTCCCAACCCCACACACACTCCACCCAACCCCACACTCCATCACGCTCCGGCAGGAGAGCACAGATGAGCAGAGCGCGCTGCCTGTGGAGGCTGTGCCCATCCTGGACCCTGATCAGGTGCGCAGAGCGCGCACTGTCCGCTCAGGACGTGTCCATTCCCAGCCCCACACACACTCCACCCAACCCCACACTCCATCACGCTCCCGCAGGAGAGCACAGATGTGCAGAGCGGGCTGTGTGTGGAGGCTGCGCCCATCTTAGACCCTGAAGAGGCGCGCAGAGCGCGCACTGTCCGCGCAGGACGTGTCCATTCCCAATCCCTCACACACTCCACCCAACCCCACACTCCATCAAGCTCCGGCAGGAGAGCACAGATGAGCAGAGCGCGCTGCCTGTGGAGGCTGTGCCCATCCTGGACCCTGATCAGGTGCGCAGAGCGCGCACTGTCCGCTCAGGACGTGTCCATTCCCAGCCCCACACACACTCCACCCAACCCCACACTCCATCACGCTCCCGCGGGAGAGCACAGATATACAGAGCGCGCTGTCTGTGGAGGCTGCGCCAATCTTGGACCCCGAACAGGTGCACAGAGCGCACACTGTCCGCGCCAATCCCTGGTCCGTGGTTCAGGTACGCTGAGTGCGCACCGTTCGCGCAGCCTGGCCAATCCATGCTCCGTGGTTCAGGTGCGCCGAGCGCGCACCGTTCGCGCAGCTTGCGCCAATCCCTAGTCTGTGGTTCAGGTGCGCCGAGCGCGCACCTTCCGCGCAGCCTGCGCCAATCCCTGCTGAGTAGTTTAGGTGCGCGCGACGCAGAGCCGGGTGCGATGCGCTGTGTGCGCGGAAGGGGCGCTGCTGAGAGCTCGCTCCGTTGGCAGAGCCCTTGCATTGGAATACAGCCTCGGCGGCGGCGGCAGCATCTCATGACAGCGTCTCTCCTGCCTCGGGCGCTGCTGGACCCCACTTGCCCTCTCCCCTGTGCTCTGGCTGCTTCTCCCCTCGGCTCAGGCCGCCAACCCACTGAGCTATTGCAGCATCTCTGCGGTACCCTTCCCCCATACCTTCTTTGGTCCCCGCTCTCCTGGGGATGATGCCCCCCAACCCCTCCCCGACTGACTGTTGCCCCTACCTTCTTCGACTATTGCCCCTCACTTCTGCTTTCTCTCTGTGAGTTCCTGCCCGCCCCCGCAGTTGCGGGCGCCTTCATCCTGGGCACTTGCGCACAACCCCAGTCTTCCCATTTTTAGCTGCCCCACCACCCGGAACTTTGCTATCTTCCCCGCCCCCCAGCCCCCTTGCTCTACAACCGGTGTTCTTGCCCCTCCTTACTATCTTCCTGCCCCTTTCCACTTCACACCTGATCTAGTGCTCTTCCCCCTGGACTCCTGCCCTAGAACCCTCTCTACACTCAGCTCCCCTTCCCCAACTTCGGCAATTGCCTCTTCTACAGCAAGCCTTCACCCCCCAGTACCTCCTCTGTTCGGTACTCACACCCCACCCCACTCACCTTCGTTTCCTCAAAGTCCCACCCTTCACACCTCCTCCTCCAGGACTCCTGACAGTTGGCACATCTGGGTCTCTTGAACGCCCACCCTTCCAATTACAAACCCCCCAACCCCCCACCCCCAGGAATATTGTCGACCCCCGGACCTGTGTGCCACGCCTCCATCCTGGCATCTACTTAAGTTATTACCCCCTAGCTTGTGCCCCGCCCCCCACCCGGCTCGTGCACTCCCCCCTCCCCTGCCACAGCCGTGTGTGCCTGTGCACAGCCCCGGTGCAGCAGGCGCACAGAACCATCGCATTCCCTCGAACCCAGAGGAGGCGGCACCATGCCTGCGCTCTCGCTGCCTCGCCAACCCTCCGGCCTGGCAGCTCTCTGACCCAGTCCGCTTCCCTCCCATGCCCCCAGCCCCTGGAAGCTGCCCCTGCCCGGCTGCCATGGTCTAGGCATCCCCGGTCTCCAAGGAGGACTGTCGGCGGAGAGAGGCAAGCCTGCGGTTGCTAAGGTAATGAGACGTGGACCCCTAACACTGCAAAGAGAGGGGGGTTCTCTAATTGCTGTTTTCGTGTCAGGGAATGCACAGGCTGCTATATATGTGTGACGGACGTGAGCAGGCAGAAATATGTGCTTTCACATCTGCACAGAGCAGGCAGGTAACACCAGCAGGCGCACAGAGCATCCTCTGGGAGCCGCCACTCCCCTGTGACTGACAGTGGCGTTTGTGCAGAGTTAATCCGTCCCAGGGGGCGGTAAAGGGGGGGTGGACGGGGACCAGTGGGCCATGGGTAGGCAGGGAGGGGTTGGCAGGACACACTATGGCGCTTGGGGGAGAAAATGTGGGAGGTTTTAAGGCAGGGGTAAAATGCATGGAGTGTGTTTGGTGATGTGTAAGCAAATGAAACGACAGCCGATATTTAATGGCAACCTTTCTATAATGTACTCAAAAATTGGGACCCTCATAATTTTGTCCACTCCTACCCCACATCCTAAAAAAAAACAGGACCGGTGACAGCGGGGGCATTTTTGTGGGGGAGGGGCGCTAATATTGTTGAACTGTATTAATATAATGCTGTTGCATGTACGTTGCTTCTCATATTGTATCTATCCCTTGTAAAGTGTGCACCGTAAATATAATGGCTTTTTTGCGCTCATTTTCCCACCCAAGGAGGGCCCGTGACCTGCAGCCAGAGCTGAGCCAAATAAGATATCCAGTTGGTAAATGATAATATATTTTATAGCCTACTTTTACCATTTGCATGACACTCTAAATACCAGTTGTCCCTATCACCTAGTTGAATGTATCTGCCTTGAAAGGATGAAAGGTGAGTTAGCCCAATCGAGATTGCAAGCCGAGACCTGAAGATTGGCGCACACCTCAGCAGCGAGAGCTTAACATACTTGGTTTTGTTACCACCTACGTAAGATTACTGGGACCAAACTCAAGTGTTTATATATATGTGTAAATTATATTCGAGGAACTCAGTCCCTCGAAACCGGAGGCACTAAAATATAGCGTCTATTGCAATACATGCGGAGAGCCTAAACGCTGTGATTAACAGGTGTCGCGACGCCGGCTTGACTGTGTTCAGTGTATCGACTTTGGAGGTGAATGTCGCACAGTCGCAGTGAACACTTGTGTGACACAAATTCATGCCGTGCAGGACGCACACCGATTTTAGTCTCAAACCTACAGAGCAACCTCACTGGGTTGAAAGTGGAACTTGTGACTTGCGGGCTGCAGCCACATCCAATCACCTAAGACGTAGATTAATTTATGCTAAAAAACACGACTAACATGTCTTCAGCGGTCCCATTAGCGCAGCGCACGTGAAGTTCTCCCAGAGGCGCTAAAGAGCGTCCAATGGGAAGCATAAAGAGGCATCCACGGCCCCCTCTGATTAAATAAACGCTTCCCTCCCCCCACCAACCCGTCCCCGCTGAGCGCCGAGAGGCCGACCCTGCTCCGCAGTTTTCATCCAGTTATTCGCTGAGTTCTGACGTCGGACTGAGGGGGGTAGGTTTGGACAAAGGGAGGGGGTGGGTATATTGCCGCTCGGTGTGTACGCCGAGGAGTAGAGAGGAGGTCGCTTTAGGAGCCGGGGCTGTGATGCTGCCGTTTGTAAGGCGCACATTGGGAAGCAGGTCGGCTCTCGGGGCGCATGCGCACTGGAGGAGTACTATGGAAGTGATGCTGTCTGGAGCCTGTGTTGGTACACAAGAGAGGATTAGGGAGCTAACGATATTTAAAGCGTGGCGGCGTGTACACACGTAGAGCTGGGGGTGAAACATTGCACTGTGTGTATACGCGAAGAGCTGGGGTGAAACATTGTACTGTGACTGTGTACACGCACAGAGCTGGGTGTGTTTGCACTGTGTGTACATACGCAGATCTGAGGTGAAACATTGCACTATGTGCACAGGTGCAGAGCTAGGGTGAAACATTGCAATGTGTGTGCACGTGCAGAGCTGGGGGTGAAACATTGCAATGTGTGTGCACGTGCAGAGCTGGGGGTGATTGCACTGTCTGTACACACGCAGAGCCGAGGTGAAACATTGTACTGTGTGTACACGCACAAAGCTAAACTGAAACATTGCACTGCATGTGTGTACAGGCGCAGAGCTGAGGTGAAACATTGCACGGTGTGTACACGCATGGAGCTGAGGTGAAACATTCCACTGCGTGTGTGTGCAGGCGCAGAGCTGAGGTGAAACATTGCACTGTGTACACACGCAGAGCTGAGGTGAAACATTGCACTGCATGTGCGTACAGGCGTTGAGCTGAGGTGAAACATTGCTCTGTGTGTACACACGCAGAGCTGCGGTGAAACATTGCACTGTGTGTACATGCACAGAGCTCAGGTGAAACATTGCACTGCGTGTGTGTACAGGTGCAGAGCTGAGGTGAAACATTGCACTGTGTGTGCACGTCCAGAGCTGGGGTGATTGCACTGTGTGTACACACGCAGAGCTGAGGTGAAACATTGCATTGTGAGTACATACGCAAAGCTGGAGTGAAACATTGCACTGTGTGTACACGCACAGAGCTGAGGTGAAATGTTCCACTGCATGTGTGTAGAAGCGCAGAGCTGAGGTGAAACATTGCACTGTGCACACGCACAGAGTTGAGGTGAAACATTGCACTGTGTGTACTCGCTCAAAGCTGAGGTGAAACGTTGCACTGCGTGTGTGTACAAGCCCAGAGCTGAGGTGAAACATTGCACTGTGTGTACACACAGAGTTAAGGTGAAACATTGCTCTGCGTGTGTGTACAGGCGCAGAGCTGATGTGAATCACTGAACTGTGTGTACACATGCAGAGCTGGGGTGAAACATTGTACTGTGACTGTACACGCACAGAGCTGGGTGTGTGCACTGTGTGTACACACGCAGAGCTGAGGTGTAACATTGCACTGCGTGTGCACGTGCAGAGCTGGGGTGAAACATTATACTGTGTGTACACTTGCAGAGCTGAGGTAAAACATTGCACTGCATGTGTGTACAGGTGCAGAGCTGAGGTGAAACATTGCACTGTGTGTGCACATGCAGAGCTGGGGTGATTGCATTGTGTGTACACACGCAGAGCTGAGGTGAAACATTGCACTGTGCGTACACACACAGAGCTGGAGTGAAACATTGCACTGTGTGTACATGCACAGAGCTGAGGTGAAATGTTGCACTGCGTGTGTGTACAAGCGCCGAGAGCTGAGGTGAAACATTGCACTGTGCACACGCACAGAGTTGAGGTGAAACATTGCATTGTGTGTACACGCACAGGGCTGAGGTGAAACGTTGCACTGCGTGTGGGTACAAGCGCAGAGCTGAGGTGAAACATTGCACTGTGTGTACACACACACAGAGTTGAGGTGAAACATTGCACTGCGTGTGTGTACAGGCGCAGAGCTGAGGTGAAACACTGAACTGTGTGTACACATGAAGAGCTGGGGTGAAACATTGTACTGTGACTGTGTACACGCACAGAGCTGGGTATGTGCACTGTGTGTACGCATGCAGAGCTGAGGTGTAACATTGCACTGTGTGTGCACGTGCAGAGCTGGGATGAAACATTGTACTGTGTATACACGTACAGAGTTGAGGTGAAACATTGTACTGTGTGTACACATACAGAGCTGGGGTGAAACACTGCACTGCATGTGTGTACAGGTGCAGAGCTGAGGTGAAACATTGTACTGCGTGTGTGTACAGGCGCAGAGCTAAGGTGAAATATTGCACTGTGTGTACACACACAGAGCTGAGGTGAAACATTGTACTGCATTTGTGTACAGGCGCAGAGCTGAGGTGAAACATTGCACTCTGTGTGAACGTGCAGAGCTGGGGTGTTTGCACTTGTGTACACATGCAAAGTTGAGGTGAAACATTGCACTGTGCATACACACGCAGAGCTGGAGTGAAACATTGCACTGTGTGTACACGCACAGAGCTGAGGTGAAACATTGCACTGTGTGTGTGTACAAGCGCAGAGCTGAGGTGAAACCTTGCACTGTGCACACGCACAGAGTTCAGGTGAAACATTGCACTGTGTGTACACGCACAGAGCTGAGGTGAAACGTCGCACTGCATGTGTGTACAAGCGCAGAGCTGAGGTGAAACATTGCACTGTGTGTACACGCACAGAGTTGAGGTGAAACATTGCACTGTGCACACGCACAGAGTTCAGGTTAAACATTGCACTGTGTGTACATGCACAGAGCTGAGGTGAAACGTTGCACTGCATGTGTGTACAAGCGCAGAGCTGAGGTGAAACATTGCACTGTGTGTACACGCACAGAGTTGAGGTGAAACATTGCACTGCGTGTGTACACGTGCAGAGCTGGGGTGAAACATTGTACTGTGTGTACACGTGCAGAGCTGAGGTGAAACATTATATTGTGTGTACAGCGCAGAGCTGAGGTGAAACATTGTACTGTGTGTACAGTGCAGAGCTGAGGTGGAACATTGTACTTTGTGTACACGTGCAGAGCTGGTGTGAAACATTGTACTTTGTGTACACGCGCAGAGCTGGGGTGAAACATTGTACTTTGTGTACACGCGCAGAGCTGGGGTGAAACATTGCACTTTGTGTATACGTGCAGAGCTGAGATGAAGCACTGCACTGCGCGTGTGTACAAGTACAGAGCCGAGGTTATTGCACTGTGTGTACACGCACAGAGCTGAGGTGAAACACTGCACTGCGTGTACATGCACAGACTATCAGAAGAGGGGGTGTCTTGCCTACGTGCAGGTGGGATGCGAGCGAGGCCTTTATCGATCCCCCCCGCACGCGCGTGCCCGAGTAATAGGGCCTGTATATTTTTAGATAGATTTTTTTAAGTACTTTGTGTCCGATGTGTGTTTGTTAGGAGGAGGGTAGGGGTGGTGCTACAGAGGGGGCGTACCATATTGGGGTCCAGTGTGTGCATGTTGGGTAGGGTGAGCTGGTGCCCTGTATTTGGCGAGACAATCCCGTAGTTTTCACCAAACGCCCCGACATTTATCAGTACATTTTGCAGCCCACTTGCCGGGCTGGACCGAACACAGGGGGCACGTTTTCACGTGTTTCCTTGTGTAAATACGCAGTAGCCCCTAGCAGAGAACAACGAAGTTAATACATATATAATATTGGGGTCCAGCGCGAGCGTGTTCACGAGCAGAAGCAAGGTACCTTTTTACGCAGAGGTGAAGGGTTTGGGCATTTTGTGTTCTGTACTTACCTATGCAAAGGAAGTGAACGGGGCACGCTGTGCACGTGCAGAGGCGACGAACGGGCCCTGCGCGCGTGTCCTGGGTGTATCTGAGCAGGGAAGCACCTGTCATTGATAATAACCTCCCTAAAAATGCACTCTCTCAGTTATCCACTTTTCCACTATAGGAAATTCTGTATTCCAAGCCTATAGAAGTGCCTTCCCAGTGTATTTTGAGTTACTGCCACTTATTACAGTATTATGCCTTTAGTTGTATTTTGTACCCCATGTATCATATAATTTGTACCCCATGTACCCCCTGCTGTATTCACGCCCTCTCTACTACCTCAAGGAAGTTCTTCCACTATAGGAAATTCTGTACTCCAAGCCTATAGAAGTGCCTTCCCAGTGTGTTATGAGTGACTGCCACTTATTGCAGTATTATACCTCTATTTGTATTTTGTACCCCATGTTTCATGCACACCTGTCACTTTGTCCTCTTGGAACTTATTCCTCTTTTTGTATTTGGTTTGTTTGTTTTTTGCACAATTGTCACTTTTCCTCATGCAATGTAACGCTTGCCTTTGTATTATGCTCATTTGTATCCTCCTCCTTATGTAATGTTGCTGTTCCTGTTGTGAAGCGCTCTGACACCCTCGGGTAAAGTCCGCGCTATATAAAACCGCATAAATAAATAAATAAATAAATATCCCCTGAACAGGAGCATGAACTACAGTTCCCGATAACCCTTGCGCGACTAACCATATGAGCCGCTAAGTGAACACCAGCCGTGGCCATTGCACGTGACCAAAGCACGGTATTTCGTTACTAAGACGATCGAGCAGTCAATCGGCATTTTGAGGGCTAGACTTTTAGTTGTAAGCGAGACACGATTGCGCACACATCTACTTTAAGCAGGCGGAGGAATGAGCTAACTTATGCAAAGGGTTAGCAAGGGGGGCACTGCCAGTACTGCAAATAAGAAAATGTATTCCTGTCCTCCTATTTGGTCATAAAAGACTCTCCAGACACCGGTTCCCGGTTTCACTGCACATGCTGCACTTATGATCCTCGAATTTACCTGCCATCTGTGGGTGGGAGTTGCCTGGCCTAGATTAAGGAAGAGAGTCATTTATTTATCTACAAATAGATCCTCCGGCCACAAATATGTAATTTCTGTTAAGTATGACATTATATATGTAACTATTTCCATGAAATATTTTAAAAACGACGAGACACTCACTGTGTTATTTGCTACTTAGTGCACTAGGGCCCATATGTACAAACCTATTTAGCATTTGTTAACGGACCGAATCGCTATTTCTGGCCGTTAAGAAATGCTAAATAGCCTTTCCATATGTACAAAGGGAAAAACGCGATCAGAAAATGTGATTTCTGGGCGGTGAACTTCGCTCCGTTCGCGGAGTTTGCAGAGTTTTCTGCACTCCGCGGAGCTCGCGGAGTGCAGAAAACTCCGCTTCGCGATGTGCAGCAGAGTTTTTCCCCCGCTCGCTACCGGTAAGTTTGCGATCGCGAACGGTAAGTTCGCGAGCGCGAGCTGGTGCTCGGGTAGAATTTCTACCCGAGCGGCAGGAATACCAGCACAAACTGCAGTTCGCACTGCACTCCGCCACTCGCGGAACTTCGCAGAGTTTTTTGTAACTTCGCGGAGTTCTGCGTAGCAAAACTCAGCGAACTACGCCCAGGCCTGTAGAAATCGCAGTTTGCGTTTACCAAAATAGGAAATCGCAAATGGAGATTTCCTATTTGCAATTTTCTTATCGCATGTACATAGCATTTCCTAAATGCAAAATGGACATTTAGCAAATGCTATTACCGTCGA
Organism: Calotriton arnoldi; assembly: GCA_963921515.1. NCBI lineage: Eukaryota > Metazoa > Chordata > Amphibia > Caudata > Salamandridae > Calotriton > Calotriton arnoldi. The sequence goes on from CAWUFW010020404.1 coordinate 90,746, forward strand.
ATCCAATCTGATGGTAACCATGTGCAAATTCAATAAGGCCCCCAAAATGCTGTTTCAGCAGTGCCATATAGAGCACGCAGTTGCCCTGAGGGCTTTGGCGCGCTTTATACTAGCACTGCTTATTTTGAAAGTTCATAGAAGGGATGCCTTTTGTCCAAGAAGTACGAAGGGTTCTGCATTTCCAATTTTGCGATTTACCCTAATAGTGATTGCTGCTGCAAAGGAATCGCTATTAGGAAGTCGCAAATTCCGTACATTCCATTTTGCATTTCCTAAATAGCGATTTCTGAGGATTCTCTATTTAGGAAATACACAATGGAAGTTTCGTACATATGGGCGTAATTTATTTAATTGTTTCATACACAGTGTTCTTCCGTAAGTGAATGAGCTTTCACTGATGGCCCGTTACAGAGTGCTTCACTGCCACTCTATTTTTTTCTTTCAGCAAAAACACAGCACTGTTTTCAGCATGGGGGTTCTCTTGGCTGTGCCCCACTCCCATCACATCAATTCGAGACCCGCTAGGGGGAGTCTGCCCCCCCCTAATTTGAAGACCTCTTCTTTAGGGTGAAATATTCCACTCTTTTTCATGCTTCACTGAATATCCATATGAGATTAGTTCTTGTACGCATAATTTTTATTTAATGCAGCCATAAACAAAGAAAGTTCCAATCAGCAGAGCTGGAGATATGCAGTTTCAAAAATTTAGGTAAGTATAGCGCCTTAAAGCACAAATCACCACTCATGGTCATCTGGTTATGCTAGGCCGGGGAAAAGTCACAAGTTTAGTCTGACCGTGATCGAGCGTGGGTCGGAAACAGGGACGAGGTTAGTCCCCCTGAAAAAGTTTCCTTCTCAAAGTCCGGCAGTTGGGACTGGGAGCGCTGAGTCTGGGTTGTTTTCTGTGTTGTTTTTTCTCTAACAGGTTTTAACTTGTTCATTTTTTGGATCGGGAACATGGGTGTCAATTCATCAAAATGCCTAGGGTAGCGGAAGTGACATCACATCCCCTTGATATTAATGATATCACTGGTAGTGACATCATATTACTTTTGATCCTGAATTTTCACAGGAGATCATGTTACATGACCTGAACCTTGATGACATCATAATAAAAGTCCTACAAAGTATCTTTATTGAGGTGGTATCCCACGCTTGACTAAAAAGTATCACAAGGTAATCTCAGAGGACGTACATGGTTGCTATGACCCTTACGTACCACTGAGTTGTCATGCCAACATGTTTCTGCCCTTCTACTAGAGCCTAAAAAGGTCTCGGGCATTCATCAGGTCTAGATATGTGTATCCCTACACTTATAAAATGATAGTGAAGGGAACAACAAAATAATTAGAGAGGACCTACCTCTCTTCAAACACTCACTAGTGGTTAATACCTAGTTAGGGGAAAGAGAAAACAAATGTATAGCAGTGGTAGTAGGACAACTAGTATTGGGAACCATAACGTTCTGAATTTCAATTGCGATGGTATCCTGAGAAAAATGCACAATGACAATTCTCCACATTAAAAACAACATTGTAAAAACAGTAACAAACGTCGCACAAGTGACATAAACACATTCATTCAATGCACGCATGCACGCACAAGTGATAAAAACATGGGGGTAGGGGTGCCATAATGAATGATTGGGAGAATTTATAAAGCGCTACGTTCACTCCAAGGAGCATCTTGGCGCTAGCGGAAAGACATGGACCTCTGAGGTGGAAAAACTTAGCGGGCACATTGGGAGAAAACGGAGTCAGGTGAGAGATAACACAGTCTGCTCTGGGGCAGCAAAGATCCAGGTTTTTAGCAGTTTTTTAAACGTTTGTTTGGATTGCACCAATCTCAACTGAGTGGGCAGGCTGTTCCAGGCTTTGATTCTCAGGACAGCCATTGATTTTCCCCCTCTAGGTGTCAGATGAAAGGGGGGGGGGGGGTGCTAAAAGGTTTTTCGAGGTAGACCGCAAGAGTCGTTGGGTAACATAGGGTCTGATTCTTGATCTTAGGTATTTGGGCCCTGTTTCCCTGATGGCTTTAAAGATGATAATTCGGATTTTGAAAAGGATCCTTTTGTGTATAGGTAGCCAGTGCAGGGTTTTGAGTGAAACCGCTGAAGATGACTGCTTAGGCAGTTTGAGTACCAGCCTCGCTCCTGCGTTCTGGACTACTTGTAGTCTTTTCCGAGCAGCTTTTTTGGCACCTGCATACAGACTGTTACAGTAATCCAGACATGATAGGATTAGTGCTGTTGCGACTGTTTTCCTAGCAGTGACCGGAAGTAAGTCAAAGAATTTTCTAAGAGTTTTTATTGTGTGAAAACACATACCTGCCACCGCAAGTGTTTGCTTATGGAAAGATAGTGTGTGATCGAACCTGATCCCTAAATTCCTCACATTATCTACTGTGTTGGGCGGTGGAGCCATATTCGGCGGCCACCATTGTGTGGGCATAAAGAGATTAGATTTTCCGAGCAGCATAATTTCGTTTTTTTGGCTGTTACACTTGAGATGGTTGAGTTTCATCCAGTCCATAACTGCAGATAGACAATAGCGAAATTTTTCCTCAGCTGCTGTAGACTTTTTATCGAGAGTGAGAATTATCTGCGTGTCATCTGCGTATGAGATGGATTCAATGTCGAATGAGGCGATTAGAGTGAGTAGCGGTAACATATAAAGATTAAAAAGAGTTGGGCTCAAGGATGAGCCCTGTGGAACCCCTGATGGCAGATGTTTTTTCTGTTGAATTGTAGCCTCCTAATGTTACTATTTGTCGCCTATCTTTCAAAAAGGATGTTAGCCAGGCCAACGCCTTGTGAGTGATGCCACTGTTCGCAAGCCTTTCTCTCAGAATGTCATGGGAGACCATGTCAAATGCGGCCGATAAATCCAACAGAATCAGTACTGCATCCTTGCCCTGATCTAGGGCGAACTTTAAGGTTTCAGTAGTATGGAGCAGCACCGATTCTGTTGAGTGACCAGGTCTAAAACCCGATTGATTGGGGTGTAAGATATTTGCTTCCTGCATAAAGTCGTTAAGCTGTATATTGACCACTTTCTCTGCTATCTTACTCAGACATGGTAACAGCGAGATAGGTCTGAGATTGGAGAGAGTGGTCGGGTCTGGGAGTTTCTTTTTTTGAAGGTGTTTAACATCGGCAATTTCCCAGTTGTCAGGTACTCTCGCTAGTTTAAAAGAGGAATTGATTATTTGGTTGATGGTGGGGTTTATGGTATCCACCAATGCATGTAAGATTTTTGGGGGGCATGGATCAAAAGGTGAGCCTGATTAGCAAGAGAGGATGGCTTGCCGGGACTGTTCCAGACTAATCTCCTTTAAACAACTGAGCTCACCTCGATTTCCTGAAGTTTCAGCTTCAGTGGACGAGGGGATCCTTTCCGTGAAGTCTTTTTTTAGATCAGTGATTTTATTTTCAAAGAATTCAGCTATCTGATCACATAGTGTCTGTGACGGAGGAATTTCTTGTTCTAAAATTTTCGGATCCGTGAAAGATTTAACAATGTTAAAAATGGTTTTCTGATTAGACGCTGCCTTATTGATAAGATTAGAGTAGTGTGTCTTCTTTTCTATTTTGATTTGCTGATGGAATACCCTGAGAGCTGTTTTGAAGGATGAGAGTTCTTCTGAACTGTAGTTCCTCCTCCATATTCTTTCTAGTTTCTTGCATTGGCCTTGTAATTCTTTAAGGCGGGAGGTGAACCATGGGGCGGAATTTTTATTAGAAGTGCTTTTTCTAGGGGGAGCACATGGCGCCAAGGTATTGGCTAAAGAAGTCATCCAATCATTAAAGATATCGGTGTCTATCAAGGGGTCACCAATGAGGGTGGGTTTTCCCGCTTCTGCCGTGGCGTGTAAGTCGGGATTAGAGAGCATTTTATTCCACTTGGGTCTCAATGTTTTTCAGCGGGTGTACAGTAGTATAGTCAATCCTAAAAGGAATAAGCTTATGATCTGACCAAGTTATCGTGACTGGTAGATCTGTTTTGAGACAGACTGCATTGGAAGTGGGAGTAGCCAGAGTGGGTGGAGCTGCGTTTCTCCGCTCAATCGGGAGGAAACTGCCGCGGCGGACCAGAAACGCAGCCCAAATGAAAGTGCGAAGTGCAACAAGAGGCTCGCTAAAGCCGGAGCCAGAGAACAGGTAATTATGCCAATCCTTCAATAATGATAAAAACAGTATCTCATAAAACTAGATAAAACGACCATGATGATATTCCAGTTACCTGCCAAGCAAGTAGTCTGGGGTCGGTTTTAAAAACAATCCCTCTCCCACGCTAAACAGACGCCAAGTCCGCTGCGCGTCCGGCGCAGCATGCAGCTTTTGTAGTGAAGAGGGAGAGGCTTGACAACCACTAGCACGGCAACCTGCCAGAAGTGGGAGTAGCCAGAGTGGGTGGAGCTGCGTTTCTCCGCTCAATCAGCAGGAAACTGCCGCGGCGGACCAGAAACGCAGCCCAAATGAAAGTGCAAAGTGCAACAAGAGGCTCGCTAAAGCTGGAGCCAGAGAACAGGTAATTATGCCAATCCTTGATTAATGATAAAAACAGTATCTCATAAAACTAGATGAAACAACTGTGATGATATTCCAATTACCTGCCAAGCAAGTAGTCTGGGGTTGGTTTTAAAAACAATCCCTCTCCCACGCTAAACAGACACCATAATCTCAGTGCGGATACTTAAGCCATTTTTTTACCTAGTGCCAGGGGGCCATTTGCCTCATGGTCTGTTCTGGGTGGGTGGGTGCCTCCTATAGTCACACTCTGATAGGTGTGTTCACATATTAATTACTACCCACACCAGACCCTAGACTTGATGAGATTTTACTCTCTTTACAACAAGTTAAAGATGACCTCCAAGCTCTGCGTGAATTGTTTCTTCACCAACCCTTGCCCAAAAGTTCGGAACATGAAACCAGGACAAACTTCCACACTAACCACTCCAAACTCACCCAACAGCGGCACGCACACCCCCCGAAACAGCTGCCTCCAAGTTGGAGATCAGTTCCTTACCTCAACACCTCAAACCGCCCAATCCGAAGGACAAACCCTCTATCGAATAAAGACTTATTCTCCTTACTACGCTCTTTAGATCTCCCGCATCCCACCATTAACACAAGGCTCTCAGACAACTTGCACAAACATTCCCTAATCCAAACTATCCCTTCCATTACCCACAGATCCTCAAAACATAATCCTAGAGGTATAGTGGAAAGTAACCTTGGGTGAGTCCCCCTCACACAAGAACCCAACACAACCATCATCAAGCCCCGGCTGAAATGCATACTCCTAAATTGTAGATCCGCCTCAAGACATGCAGCTGATTTAGCCGACCTCATACTTACGCATGAACCTGACCTTCTAATTCTGACTGAAACCTGGTTAAATGAATCTTCTACGCCCATACTCGACATACTTGTACCCCCAAACCATGATATCATCAGACTAGACAGAATTGACAGGCCAGGTGGTGGCATTGAATTCACACTAAGGGGGCTAGAGGAGATTTAAGGACCTGCGTGGGCTACCTCCCCACTCATAATATTAAACACAAAAAAGGCCACGGGTCCAAGAAAGCAGTACAAAATGTAACAAAGTGTAGTCAACCTCGTGCTAAAAGGGGATCCCTTTTAAGGACGGTTCCCCTAAAACACCAGAGGTGTCATGCTTCATCATAGGGGTGCCTCCTCGCGTGAAAGACCTAGTTTTCACGCGGGCCACAACACCCTCGCTACGAGGGAGGAGCTCAAGGATGTTTTACAGTATAGATGAGGTGGGTTGGACTAAACCCTATGTGAGCGTGGTGTGTGATAAGAAGTGCAGTGCTAAAGTGAATGTGGTTAAAACTGGCTACAAGGTTAGCTTTGTAGCAACTTTATTCCGCTACCTTGTGACAGGGTTAAAAACAACAAATAGCTGAAAACACAGCTGCCGTCATTAGAGGCCTCTGTGTCAGTATATGACCAACATGTTTTGGCCTAGGGACCTATAAAAGTGTCATGGCCTTCGTCAGGGTCGAATATACAGCTACTGCAAAGTGAAGTACATGCACATGTGAAGGAATGCGCAGTAATGTCGGTGTATTTATACTGAACCAGTAATCCTAATGTTCAGTATTTTCACAGTTGGAACCATCATTGGTCAAAGAATTCACCACATCTGTCCTGTCCTATGTGCCTTAGAGGAGCAGCTGAGAGTGCCAACAAGCTTGTGCAATTTGTACAAAATATATGATATCAGTTAAGCTTAATGGAATATGTGGTCAGAGCTCAGACCGAAGTTCGGTCTGAGCTCTGACCACATATACCATTTTATTTTGTACAAATTGCACAAGCTTGTTCGCACTCTCAGCTGCTCCTCTAAGGCACATAAGACTTCTCCTTTTCTTGAAAAGCATCTCTTTGATCTCTTATCTATTTTTAACGCCACCATCTTTTATGTGAGCTCGGACTGGCGCATGTACCATTCGGCTAATATGCCAGGACAGATGTGGTGAATTCTTTGACCAATGATGGTTCCAACGGTGAAAATACTGAACATCAGGATTACTGGTTCAGTATAAATACACCGACATTACTGCGCATTCCTTCACATGTGCATGTACTTCACTTTGCAGTAGCTGTATATTCGGCCCTGATGAAGGCCATGACACTTTTATAGGTCCCTAGGCCGAAACATGTTGGTCATATACTGACACAGAGGCCTCTAATGACGGCAGCTGTGTTTTCAGCTATTTGTTGTTTTTAACCCTGTCACAAGGTAGCGTAATAAAGTTGCTACAAAGCTAACCTTGTAGCCAGTTTTAACCACATTCACTTCAGCACTGCACTTCTTATCACACACACCACGCTCACATAGGGTTTAGTCCAACCCACCTCATCTATACTGTAAAACATCCCTGAGCTCCTCCCTCGTAGCGAGGAGGTTGTAGCCCGCGTGAAAACTAGGTCTTTCACGCGAGGAGGCACCCCTATGATCAAGCATGACACCTCTGGTGTGTGAGGGGAACCGTCCTTAAAAGGGATCCCCTTTTAGCACGAGGTTGACTACACTTTGTTACATTTTGTACTGCTCGCTTGGACAGGTGGTGGCATTGCCTGCATACACCGGAACAATCTCTCAGTGAACCGCTCCCAATCTCCAGTATTCCCCTCTTGTGAATACCTATGCTTAGACATCACTAGTAATAACAAACCAATTTGTTCTCTACACACTCTCTACCATCCACCAGGTGATAACCTCACCTTCACCGAACATCTCATGGACATTGTTTCCACTAATGCCGGACAACAAAACACACAAATATTTCTCGGAGACCTCAATCTCCACTGGAATGACCCCAATGATTCAGCGGTCAATAGCCTCAAAGCCTTCCTCTCGGACCTTGACCTCACCCAAATCTGTAACAGCCCCATGCATGAGAAAGGTGCAATCCTTGACTTAGTCATCTCTAAGGCCGAATCCATTCAGCTCGATACAATATAACCATGTGACTGGTCTGACCATCACATCATCACCTTCTTCATCAACGAATCAGTAAAACTTAACTCTGCGCAGCCCACGAGAACTAAAACTTGGAAGAGGGATCTGAAAAACATCGATGCTGACCTAATCTCAACCTCCAGTTCCAATATTCTTCTTCCTCCTGCAGGTCTTTCCGAGGTTCAAGATCTTACCAACCACTACTTCCACTCAATGAACATGGTATTAGACAAGGTCGCCCCCCTACAACTGAAGAGAGTCTCCACAAAAGACTCAAAACCCTGGTACGATGGAAGACTCAATGAGGACAGACGATCCCTAAGATTAATGGAGCGAAGATGGAGATCTGCTCCATCCGCCAACCACCTCAAGCTGCTAAAAACGAAGAGAAACTCCTACTACAGAAAGATCAGACGATCTAAAGCAGACTTCTTCAGTAAAAAATTAGACCAAGCCAAGAATCGTCCCAAAAAACTATTCGATCTAATCAAAACACAATCTAAGGATGCACCTCACCCCCCCATCCCAACTCAGACTCACTACTCAACTGTGAAGCGTTTGCTTCCTTCTTCACTCTGAAGACTGAAAACATAAAGAAGGATCTACTCAACGTTTTAATAACGCATACTGACACACACATGGACACTTCATCATCCCTTCCAGGAGTCCCACCCCAAAGTTCAACAAAGTTTGACCTAAAAAATAATGCCTCCTGGTCCTCCTTCAATACTTACAGTGAAGAAGCGTTACTCAAAATGCTCATGACTTTGAATCCCGCCAACCACTTCTCAGACCCTCTTCCCGCAAACTGCATATAAGACTTCATTCCACTGCTACTACCTCTGTGGACCAATATTATAAATACTTCTCTCCTTCAAGGAATCATCCCTGAAATCCTTAAATCTGGGCAGGTATCCCCCATCCTAAAGAAGCCAATGGCTGACCCTGCAGACTTAAATAATTACTGCCCAATATCCAACATCCCTACCCTGGCCAAACTATTAGAAAAATGTGTACACACTCAGCTTGGAAAACACATAGACCATTTCAACCTCCTCAACCAACACAAGTCCGGATTCCGGGCAGGGCACAGTACGGAATCAGCCATGACCCACATAATAGATGCACTACAAATTCTTGACCAAAATGAAGCCTGCTTGCTAATCTTGCTCGACCTTTCTTCGGCTTTTGACACCGTCAAACACGACAACTTGTTAGATCTACTGAAACACAGAATGGGATTATCTGGCTCTGTTCTAAACTGGTTCACCTCGTTCCTTCAAAACAGATCGCAACGATTCAAGGTCAATCAATCCCTGTCCAAACCCGTCCCGGTCACTTTAGGAGTCCCACAGGGATCATCTTTCTCTCCTACACTTTTCAACTTATTCATGGAACCACTCACCAAAATTCTTAACTCCTCTAACGTACAGTATCACATGTACGCAGATGATACACAACTATATTTAAAGATCCACTCACTAGAAGACATCAAATTGCTCAACTCAACGCTAGAAAAAACCCAGACCTGGCTAGCCGAAAACCATCTAAAACTAAATACCATCAAAACCGAATTCCTCCTACTCACTCCTCCCACCCAAGTCATCATAATTCAAGACTGGCTGAAACATCTAACGGCACTCAATTGCCAACCTCTGATCATCGACTCAGCGAAATCGCTGGGAGTGACGCTGGACAGAAACCTAAATATGCATAAACACATCAGCGCCGCAACAAAAGGAGCAAACTTTCAGATGAACACATTGAGAAAACGAAAACCCTTCCTGCCCGAAAAGGACTTCAAGCTGGCAGTACAAGCACTAGTTATCCCAAGAGTGGAATATGGGTGTGCCTCTCTTTGCGGTCTTCCCAGATCCTCGATTGCCCCGTTAAGAGCTTCAATCAACGCAGCACCTAGACTTATTACTGGCTCCAAAAGAAACTCTCACATCTCCCCGGACCTCAGATCCCTTAACTGGCTACCTTTCGAAGCCAGAATTGAACTAAAAATCGCATGTTTGACACATAACGCCATACATCACAACACTCCTAGCTATCTAGCACAGAAATTGGTGCCTTCATGTGGCAACAGATCCTCCAGAAGTGCTAGTAACCTTTTACTGAAACCACAAAAATTCAGCAAGAAGAAAACATACAACCGAGCCTTTTCGGGGATGGCACCCAGGATCTGGAATGCACTGCCCCCAGAAACTAGACGGAATCCCTCTACTGCATCTTTCAAAAAAGAAGTGAAATCTCTCCTCATAGCTAAATTCACATGAACAATGTTTATAAGTGGTTATACGACTCCTGAGTGTACGGTACCTTATGTTATTTACTATATATCTGGTTGTTTCCTATATTCACCTTGTAAAGCACTCTGATACCCGCAAGGGTCTTGTTCGCGCTATATAAAACCTTCAAAATAAAATAAATAAAATAAACTGAATGGAGGGGTAGAAACAATGGTATTGGAGACAGTGAGTAAATATGCTGTCCCTAAGTGCTTACTGAGTGTACTTGAAAACCACCTCAGGTCTTTCACAAGTTATCGCAGTATCCCATATCCTATGGGTACTGCATCCTTAATGGGATCGACAATATGTCACTTACTATGTCAAGGTAGAGTGCCCGCAACGATCCTACTGTGCCCAAACGAACAGCTGACTGGTACCATTGGGGCGGTAGCAGCACCTGTTTCTATTTAAGAGTAAGCGGGCTGCCCGGGCCAGACATTCCGCCTGCTGTCTCAATTATCAGCCATATTGTTGGTTACGAGTCCCACCTGCGTTGGGACGTAACGCCTGCAAAGCCCGGTATTGGGGAGGTGGGAGTTCTGGCTGGGAATCGCCGGTTGTATGGTTGCGAACCCTGTAGTGGTCACGTGATTTCAAAATTTCAAAAACTACGGAGCCACGGTCCTTATCACAAGCCCATCGCAGTACAGTGCTCCAGTCCCACCTGTATGGGGAGCGGACCACAATGATGGGAGCACCGTGACAGGCATAGCCATGTCAATTGCACAAGCCTCGTTCCTTTGACACCCAATGGCCGACTACCATCTCTACTGAGGATCATGAGAAATGGAGTCTCTTTACCTGGATTGTAGTAGAGAACAGGACGGGACGGTCCTGTGTTGTTCGTATTGATGATGGGGGCTGGTGTAGCCTGTTCACAATGTAGGCTTTGTTTCTGATGTGTCAGTAAAACAGTTACACACAGAAAAAAGGGGAGGGGGTTGTAATCCATTGATATGTCATTTTATTACAGACAAGCTGTCATATCGATTCACATATGGGTCCTGCTGAGGGCCCAAAGGTATGGCAGGTCTATCTGAGAAGAAAACAAGAAAAACCAGGTCTGTGAACTGGGTGGAGGAGGACCATACCCACTTGGTGAACCTTAATGTCATCTAATTACCCAGGGCTCCCCATGGGATTTCATCATTTAGGCCAAGGGTGTCAGCATGGAGGCCAAACACCCAGCGCTGTTCATATTTCAACAGTGCCTTGCTCATATCTGTATGCCTTTGTTCCAATTTCTCAATCACGTACCATTCAATGTCGTCAGCATTGTGTTGGTGTTCAATAAAATGTCTAATCAATTTTGTATCGTCTCTCCTACACCTTATTGTGCTTCTATGTTTACACGTATCTTCCTAGTGGTCACGCCAATGTATAGGACCTTGCAAGGGCCTATTAGGACATATACAATGAGACGGGAATTGCAGTTTGTCAGATGTTTTAACACCCATGGGGTGACCAGCCCAAGGTCGGTGGATTTGCATTTCTTCGTAAACGGATACACCCAACCGTAGGGTTGGTAGCCCGTCGGTGTTGGAATATCCTATAGTGTCCTTTGGGTCTCTACCATTCTATTCTTGGGGCATGTGTGTACCAGTGCAACACGTACATTTTAGAGAACATAGAGTATGCAATTTTCAAATTCTCAGAGGTTAGAATGCCCCAATGTCTCTTAACCAGTTTTGTGACTGAGTTGAAAATGGGGGTAAAAGTTGTTACGCAAATAGGTCTTGACTCCCGTGTTTTTTTTTATAGGTGCCCAGCAGGGCATCCCTGTTGTTATTCGTGGCTCTCTTTCTTGACCTAGTGATAGTTCTCTCTGGGTAGTTCCTTTCTCACAGTTTTCTGCTTAGTATTTCTGCGTGTTGTCTGTACTTCCCAATATCTGTGCAATTTCGTCTGAGTCTTAGGAATTGACCTATGGATAAGCCTTCTCTTAGTACTTGGGGGTGGAAACTCTCAAATCGTAGAAGACTGTTTTTATCCGTGTGTTTATAGCACACCTTAGTCTTCAAGATACCCCCTTCGTGATATATGTGCAGATCCAATAATGGCATTTCCACATCACTCATGTTCATGGTAAATCTCTAAATTGGGTCCAAACTGTTGACCCATTCTGCAAACTCGATTGCTTCCTCCCTGTGCCTCTCCAGATCACCAGGATATCGTCGATGTATCTTTTCCACAACCTCATTTGTCTAAGATATGGATTATCATCCTCAATAGATGCATTCACTTTCGAAGTTGTGTACGTACAAACAGGCCAGACTGGGACACAGGTGCTCCCCATGGTAGTACCATGCGTTTACAAGAAGACATTTCTTTCTTATTCAAAGACATTTCTCGCGAGGACCATGTGCGCGCAGTCAAGGATGAATTCTGCTGGTGTCATTTTGTCATTTTATTTGCCTGTCTAGGAGTCAGTAGGCCGTCTATTACTTCTAGTGTGGATTCTTGGGGGATGTTTGTGTACACTTATTCCACTTCTAGGGTCAATAGCAGTTCTTTGCCTGATTCAAAGGTCATATCTTTCAGTTTGTTTAGTATGTCCTTTGTGTCATTCAAGTAAGAGGGCATCTGAGTTACTAAGGGTTTAAAAAAGAAATCACAAAATTGTGACAGCAGGTTCGAGGGCTGACCCTATCTATACCTGAAACAATCGGTACCCAGGGTGGAGGGTTTTTGTTCTTATGCACCTTGGGCAGAACATAGAAGTAAGGCATCTTAGATTCTTTCTCAAAAAGAAAAGACGCCTCCTTCTCGGTCACCCAGCCATTGTCCAGGGCTCCTTTGATCATAAAGGAGATTTCGCCCATGATGTCGGAGATGGGGTCTCTTCTCAATTTCTTATCATGTAGAGTATTCCCCAGGAGTCTCAGGCATTCGGTGTGGTACATGTCTTTAGGCATTATGACTATCCCACCCCCTTTATCTGCACAGTGGTGTCCTCTCTTAGTTCCCTCAGGGCCTTTTGCTCTGCCTTGCTGACATTTTAGAATGTATCCTGTTTGACCTGCCTCAAAGAGTCTAGACCTACATTGACTACCAGTTCAAAGGCGGCCACTTCTGGTGGTAACTGTTGAATGGTAAGTGTAAAGGATGATTTTTTATTGAGGCCCATATTGGTTTTCATCCCACTATTGTCACCTGTTGGCTCATGGGTAGAGAAAAAGATTTTCAGTCTAATCTTCCAAAAGAAATCGACCATTTCCATTTTTAGTTGAAAGGGATCATTTCTTGGTGTGGGTACAAAACCCAAACCCATATTCAATACTTATTTCTGGGAATCAGTTAGTATTTTGGGGGTTAGGTTAATGACATTATCTGTTTACTCCTGCTGGTCCCTGGTTGGGGTACTCTGGTATTCGCTGGTCTTTGTTCTGTCTCTTTCTAGGAGACCCTGTGGTCCCTGTTTTTCCCTCTTCCCCTCCCTCGGCATCTTTCTAAAAAAGACTGTAGAAAGGGTGTTGGTTGCCATGAGAAGCTTTGTTAGGGTGGGAACTGTGGAAACCCATATGGTGGCCATCCCCATTGTGGGGCAAAGAAATCCCCAGAGTTATAAGGCCCTTAAGGTGTAGGGTCCTGCCTATAGTTCCTCTTCCCCCGAGCTCTTTTGTTGCTATTGTCTGAGGAACTATCAGAGGACCCCTCTGACCCTGAACAGTTTCTACTCTCTTCTGATGTAAAAGAGGAATCGCTTTCTCTTCTGACATGTTCTGTTGCTGGCTCGTTCCAGGATACCCTGGGGTCCCTATTTTTCCATCTTCTCCGCCCTCAACCTCGTTCTAAAAAAGACCGTGGGAAGGGTAGGAAATGCTGAACTGGATCCAAATATTTTATCCAGAGAAAACATTTTTTTCTAAGAACTCCCTCAGGTTAGCCTCCCCCGAGGTCGAGTCCGCGCTGGTATTACCATCTCACAAGTATGGGACGAGGCGGCAAATGATGAAGCATGTCACATTATGTGAGTGAGCCTACCTCGTCCAATTCTTGGAATTGCCCATTCTTCTGTAGGGATATTAGCAGTAGGTAGACAGGATCACACAAACTAGCATTATGGAGATAACCCCGTAACCACACCCAAATGGTCTCACACTAATTCTGTGTTTTAAGTGTTTTTCCTAGAGGCGGGCAGGAGCCCAATATATTGCCTCTTTCTCTCCCTTTGGTGTTCATGATCATAATAAAAGTGACATCACTGAAGCACCATAATAAGTGATTAACATAACAACACAACATGGACCCATGTCTGTTTTTGACACCGTCTACATTAGGGTGCTGACATGATTTTAAAAGTTCTGGTTCATAATAGTCGCCCTGAATGGTAGCAAGCGAGTCGAGCAAGTGAGTCAGATCTCTCTTAAGACAGTTTGTGGGGTCCTGTCCCAGAATAGTTTTTTGGGAAAAAATGGGATTGCATACTGCATTTCAAAGCAAAACTTTCACATAAATATGTTAAAAAGCCATAGGCTCTGAAATGACACAACTTAAATATTCAAATCTTTTAATAGTGTGCCAAGCCAATGAAATATGACACTCCCCAGAGTTGACCTAATTTTGTCTAAATGTCCGGTGGGTTCCCCAGTTTGTCAAAAAGGACCTCCATTGCGCTAGGTTGAGCATTTTGCCACAGGCCTTAGGCCAAAAAATACACCCAATAATCCACAGCCAGAATTTTGCCATTGATGCCATCCGTATACCATGGGTGACCCTTATGTCAAAAATTACCTGAGCCTCTGAGACCAGCAATTTATCATGTTTTCCCTCATCTCCTGTGCCACGTTTGACCTTCCTCGTGACACTAATTAACTCCAATGTTCTGGCTCACGGACAGAATATCAGAAACAAAAATATTGTGTGGACAGAAAATCGTGTCAAAAATATCCCAGACCAAAGTATCGAGAAAGTAAGTGCAAACAGGTAAGTATAGATTTACTATTCTTAACTCCACATCTGCGTACCTCGAATATATATATCGTCAAGGCACATATATGTGGAGTTATATATAGTAAAACTTTGCTTGCTTATAGAAACTTACCTTCACAATATTTTTGTCCTCAATATTCTTGACACAATATTTTTTCCCCACACAAGTTTTTTCCCTATATTTTGTCTAAACACCCAATGTGCTAGTACCAGCATTTAGCCATGCGTGCCCCTAAGACAAGTATTACCTCAAGTACGCCAGCTCCAGCATTTTCCCACGTGTGGCCTGCATGCCAAGAATAGCCTTCAGTATGGCAGTATCAGTATTTTAAACAACATCTTGTTGGGGCGACATTTCGCCCCAAAAGCCAATGGCACAGCCAATTGTAGCCTCTGCTTTTTTTCTTATTCACATTATTTCCCGTTGTACTCATTATACTCCATTAATCCTCCATTCATTCACTTGAAACTGCTCAGATCCGCATGCAAGGTAATGCTATTTCCCGGATTTCTCATGTTCAAGACGGGCCATCCGAACCTCTCTTCAAGAACACGTACAAGCGCGAAGTTCATCAAAGCAGTTTATTAAAACCCAATGCATTTCGGGACACTAATGCCCTTCGTCAGGGGTAACTGAAAATAACAATAAAGCATACATTATTGTTCCATTCATCCATGTATATGCGAATTCTTATGCAAATATACTTATGAATATTAGTTGCACCTCACTTCTCAATGGTAACACTCATAAAATTCAATAATGTTGTTTGCAACGTTCCAATAAATAAACCCTTTAATACCTCTGGCAAAACTCGGTCCCTTCACTTTACATTTTTGTTTGACTCAATTCCTCTCGGTCGCTGGCTCCCATGTAGTGACCACTTTAACTTCAACCCTCCCTTCAAACCCTTCACTTTCTACTAACCATTTCAATATCTCTCCCTTCTTAATACCCATCGTACTTGTACCTTAATACCATTCCCTTCACCCTGCTCAACACTACACTCCACCCCACTACCTTCCATCTTTCCACTAACCGCTATCTGCCCCCCTTCCATCCCGACTTTCCACACATTCCTGCCATCCACCTTCATCTTAAATTCTCGTCAACCAAATCTACTCCCGTAATCTCCCCTCCTTATTGTACACTACATGTCCCGCTTTCTTCTGTCTCCCCCTCACATACCTGCCAACAAACTGCCGTCCTTCTCTATCATTCACCGAAGAAGTTTCCTGTCCCTTTCAACCGCCTGAAATTTAAACCCGGCATTCGATCCTCCCATTCAGTGACCTCCCACCTTTTCCGCAACATAATAGTCACCTGTGCTGCTCTTAATCACCCAAGCCTGCCTTCAGTTCTTGAACACTGCAACTCCCATAATGCACCCTATTTTAATTCATGTAACGTACCGTGCTATTTAATCTACTACACATATTTATAAAACTATCGATGCAACTTTAACCACTTAAAATCCACTAACATCATTACAAACATGTAGAATGTCCAATATTAGTTGCTGCTATTTCAGTGTTCATCTGACTCCCATGAACCTGCTTGGTGAACAAAGATGTTCCGCCTTGCATGAGGATGGTGACATGATTTCCGAAAGTTCCTGTTTAAATGCTCTGTGTATTGTGGGTGCCAACCCGGTGGGGCAAATCCGTAATAAACATCATATATGTGCGGGTTGCACTCCGTCTCTTACATTTATAACCTCCTGTTTAGACTTCCATATTCAATGTTGCGTGCTCACTGGTGACGTGCCTAGCCCAAACAGCACGTGTTAAACTAAACAACATCTTGTTGGGGCGACATTTCGCCCCAAAAGCCAATGGCACAGCCAATTGTAGCCTCTGCTTTTTTTCTTATTCACATTATTTCCCGTTGTACTCATTATACTCCATTAATCCTCCATTCATTCACTTGAAACTGCTCAGATCCGCATGCAAGGTAATGCTATTTCCCGGATTTCTCATGTTCAAGACGGGCCATCCGAACCTCTCTTCAAGAACACATACAAGCGCGAAGTTCATCAAAGCAGTTTATTAAAACCCAATGCATTTCGGGACACTAATGCCCTTCGTCAGGGGTAACTGAAAATAACAATAAAGCATACATTATTGTTCCATTCATCCATGTATATGCAAATTCTTATGCAAATATACTTATGAATATTAGTTGCACCTCACTTCTCAATGGTAACACTCATAAAATTCAATAATGTTGTTTGCAACGTTCCAATAAATAAACCCTTTAATACCTCTGGCAAAACTCGGTCCCTTCACTTTACATTTTTGTTTGACTCAATTCCTCTCGGTCGCTGGCTCCCATGTAGTGACCACTTTAACTTCAACCCTCCCTTCAAACCCTTCACTTTCTACTAACCATTTCAATATCTCTCCCTTCTTAATACCCATCGTACTTGTACCTTAATACTATTCCCTTCACCCTGCTCAACTCTGAGTACCCCACTACCTTCCATCTTTCCAGTATTTTCCCATTACCCCAAGAACTGCCTTAAGTACTAATTGCCTGTGGTATTCAAGCACCAGTTTA
The DNA here is from genome assembly GCA_963921515.1 of Calotriton arnoldi. Classification (NCBI taxonomy): domain Eukaryota; kingdom Metazoa; phylum Chordata; class Amphibia; order Caudata; family Salamandridae; genus Calotriton; species Calotriton arnoldi. The sequence goes on from CAWUFW010020404.1 coordinate 108,028, forward strand.
TGCCAAGAATTACCTCCAAACTGCCGGCATTTTGTCATGTCATGCTAAAGATTATGAGCACCAGTATTTTGCTGTGGGTTCCTCCATAAGACAAGAATTACCTTCACTATGCTATGGCATAGGGCAAGTAGCAGACTCACAAGCATAATACCACATTCTCACTCACACTCACATTTAGTAACTCAACACTCATTGCCACTCTCACCTATTTACTTTCACTAACTTGCAGTGAATCATTCATTGCCAATCCCTTTTACTCTCACTCCATAATTCCTACTCACTGCCACTTATCACTTACTCTAACTCACACACACCTGCACTCACTCAAATCCACTCTTACTAATAATAATAATAAAATCATTTATAAAGTGCCTGGCCACACCAACTGGTGTGTCCCCGCGCTAGAAGCAGCTGCATACGCAGCTAAAAAGAGGGCCCAGCGGGGCTCACAACTGGTAGAGCCAGGTTTTTAGTCCTTTCCGTAAAGCATTTTCTGATGATTCCGCACGAAGAGAAGGAGGTAGTGTGTTCCAATTTTTTGTCAGCCAGATAGCCAAAGGAGCGCGCACCCATTCCCGCTCCTAGGATTTTTGGGACTTTGAGCAGGTGGGCTCCTTTTGTACTAAGATGGCGTGTCGGGTTCTAGGGGGTTAGGAGATCATGCAGGTAACTAGGTCCCTTGTCCTGTAGACTTCGGTGGCAGAAGCACAAGGCTTTAAAGAGGATTCTTCTATCAACAGACAGCCAGTGCAGGGAATCAAGGGCTTTCACCAAGGAAGCTCTCTTCAGTAGAATGAGAACTAGGCATGCTGCTGCATTCTGAATGCGCTGTAGCCTCTGGAGGCTTTTTTTTGTTGCTCCCAGGTAGAGGACATTACCATAGTCCAGTTGAGATGTAACAAGAGTGTGGACCAGGTTTTTTCTGGTTGAAATTGGGAGGATATCCAATTTTTTAAAAAATATTTTGAGGATTCCAAAGCATTTCCCTGTAACCTTCTTGGTGTGGGTCTCAAAGGATAGTTTGGAGTCGAGCCAGACTCCCAGATTTTTAACTTCTTCTTTTGGGATAGGCGTGGGACCCAGCATCTGGGGCCACCAAGCTGAGCACCAAGTGGAAGGGGACTTCCCTACGACCATGACCTCAGTTTTACTGCCGTTCAGTTTCAGGCAATTGCTTGACATCCAGGAAGAACAAGAAGAATACTGGGTAGCTGCATCATCTGAGTTGTGGGATAGAGTGACAACAAGCTGTGTGTCGTCCACATAGGACACAATGGTGACATTGTGTTTTTCCACAATCTCCGCCAGGGGTCTGATCTAAAGGTTAAAAAGAGTAGAACTTAGGATTGAGCCCTGTGGGACCCCTTGTGAGAGTGGCTTGCTTTTGGACATATGTGGGCACTGCGCAACCTGGAAGCTACGATCCTGTAAGAAGGAGGTCATCCACTTTAGAGCTGCTCCATCCAGCCCACCTAACCATAGTAGCTGCAGGAGCAGTGTGTGGGATACCGTGTCAAAGGCAGTGCTGAGGTCCAGCAAGACCAAGGCTACAGTTTGACCAGCATCCACACGCCTACGTAGTGTCTCCTTAGTGAAGAGTAATGCTGACTCCGTAGAGTACGTGGATCTGAAGCCTGACTGCATGGAGTGGAATAGGTTATGCTGGTTAATATGTGTGACCAGTTGCTTGTTCACCACCTTCTCTGCTATTTTAGAGAAGTAAGGTAGTAGTAAAATGGGGAATAAGTTGTTCAACAGACCTGGGTCAGCTGAAGGGTTTTTCTTAAGAGGGAAAACAATTGCCTGTTTCCATTTCCTTGGAACCTCTCCACATTGCAGGGATAGCTCCAAAAGTTGTTGTACATAGGGTAGTATTGTATCTAGCCCTTCCTTTATTGTGATAGGCATCGCTGGGTCCATTGGCGAACCAGATTTAATACTTAGGGCCATGCCCTTCAGGTCTACTAGTGAAAGGGTCAAAAATTCTGAAAGTTGGTTAGTCCTAGGCCCAGGCGTCCTCTCGGACTGCGAGGAGTAACCATTCCGGGCCTCATCAGTGAAGGAGTTGTATATTTTAGATACCTTAGATGCAAAAAAGTCAGCGATCTGATTGCACAACTCTGGGGAACTAGTGGCCGAGCCATAGTTCTCTTTAAAGAGGATAGATCTTTAAGGATAACAAATAGTTCCTTACAGGAGTTTTCCGCCTGCTCTATTTTCTCATTATAATTGGTGGCTCGTGTTTTTGTTGTGCTAACTTGTAAGCCTCCTTATTACCTTTCGAAAAGTCTTTCCTCCATTGGCGCTCTAAGCGTTTGCAGAGTTTTTTTTCTGTCCTAAGCTCTTCATTGTACCACGGTGCTGATTTAGACCATCTCTGCGGGGTGTTGGTAGTCCATGGAGCGACAACATCCAGTGATTCCGTGATCCACTTGTCCACTGCTAAGTTGGCATTATTAATATCATCTCCCAATAGGGGTGACTCAGTCATACTTTGTTACTCACACTCACATGCCCTCCTCTTATTATAACTCTTTTTTCACTCATCATCACTCTCATTCCTACTTAGTGATTCTCACACTCCCTAACACGCATTTATTTTCACTCACTCACTTCTAGTCACTCTTTCTCTCACTCAGTCTCAATCACTTACTGACACTTAATCACACACATTGTTGCATATAGTAACACGCTGGCTTAGCTCTGTATGTGGCAGTTCAGGCTAGACTGTTCCTAATGGATCTGCACCAAGACTGATCTGCATATGGCTGGGTCTAATCTGAAGGTGGCATAGTCGTCAAAAGAACGATGGGTTGGACTGCTACCCTGAGCGAATGGCAGTGGTTAGACTTAGTTCAAGGATTCCTCCCATCACCTTTTGCGTGTTCTGAGATAGGCCTGGGCGGTGAACTGCGTTCTGTTTGCGGAGTTTGCAGAGTTTTCCTCACTCCGCGGAGCACTCGGAGTTCTGGAAAACTCTGCTCCGCGGAGCAGATTTTTTTCCTCACTCGCGCTTGCCAACATTAAGTTGACGAGCGCGAACGAGGAAAATCCAACCCTATACCACCTCCCAGCGAGATTTCTCAACACGGGCAGTTGCGGATGGTTGCGTTGAGGAAGCTGCCGCTCGATGAAGAAAATCTACTTGAGCGGCAGAAAAGAAGCAGTGCCCTCTTGCGCTGCGCATAGTGCAGTTTGTGCTGATTTTCCAGCGAAGGACAAACACCCAGCACTAAAAGTCAGCGTTAACGGTGCGACCTAACGTGCTCCGCCGCTTGTGGAACTCCATGTAGCGCAGCAGAGTTTTTTGGTCACGCGAACACCGCCCAGGCCTATTCTGAGAGAGCCGAACCAGAGCATCCTGAAATTCCTTTAACGAAATAGCAACACTTGCTAACATGTTCTGTTACCTACTGCTGGTACGCCATAGCAGGGAGTTACTGGATGTGGAATCCAGTGGTTCATACGGCTCTCTATGAGAGCGATGCATAACAAAAGGATCTCTGTGTCAAAAGCAGTAACCCCCTTATCTACATAAAATAAAATCTCTGATCTTACACGATGGGCTGTGCACAAGACACATTAGCTCTCTGTACTATTTTGAGTCAAAACTGTGACGAGACAAAACACAGATCTCTCCAGCAATTACATTAACCATTTTACCATAATTATTATCCCACGAAATGTACTGGGTACACAAAGATCTCTTAGCCCATAAGATATTTTAAATGCAGCCTCTTTGTGACCAATTAAGTAAGCCAGAACAGATTTACTGTCATGTTTGTTCTTGTTGTCAATTTTTTAGCAGCAGTTTAAAAACAAAATGTATAAATTAACTGTCAGACTTTTCTTTTCAAGACTCCGTCCCCCATGGCTCCACCCATGTCCACTGCCACAACGTGATCCCCAATTTATGGGTTGCCGGAGTCCATTTTTTCCAATTCCAGCACTTGCCTATTACAGAGAGCTTAGGAACTCGGAGGAGGGCCACTTCGAAGTAGGGGCTACGGAGGGTGATGGGAGCCACTCCAGGTGGGGCCCATGGGGTATAATGTGAACCTGGGTACTCCATGATGGCCCCCTCATGGGGGAAGGGGTCTACGGAGACTGATGAGAATGCAGGTTCTCCGATTTTAAGGAATTTCACTTGAAGTGTAAACCAGCAAGATTTTTCAGAAACAGCTCAATTTTTCAACGTGCTACTGAAAAGGAACAAAGATGAAGAAAAAGTTGTGAAAAGAAATAAAAGTGGTTGGGGAAAGTAACGAAAAAAAAGGTAAAGGAAAAGCCAACATTATCCAGCAAGCAGTGCTTAATTTGAGCCAGTCGTTTCCGGTGCTAGGCACCGGCACTTCATTGTCAACACTGGAGCTTGTGACAGTCTACCACAAGGTGGCACTGTCTGGTAAATTTAGAGATGACCACAACAACAGTTAATTATTCACTCAATATACATTAAAAATTACTATTACCTGCCACCCATTCTTATTGCTTTGGGGGCCTGAAATAGTCGGAATTATCACACTTGTAGGTGTGGGATGGCAAGTAGTTGTGGTGTTACTATCATTGGCAGCGCTGGCAGGGGCAATGTGTGGTGCAAGCTGCTGTGTCCTCCTGACGAAAGCCCTGGCACTTATTATTTTTACAAATTAAGCAATGCCAGCAAACCATATGACCTGTTGTGGAATATGGAGACATCAGGAGAGAATGTGTCAAGTTCTCTGGTAGTGCCGTGTATTGTTGAGAGTGAGGTGAGCTGGAAATATATCCTGAGACTTCGTTCAATCAGGAGTTTGTTAAGCGCGACTACTCACCCGTAAGGGTCTCAAGGCGCTGGGGGGGGGGGAGAGGTGGCGGGGTGCAGGTTCCAGTCCATCAAGGAGGGGGTCTGTAGAAGAGCCAGGTTTTGAGGTTTCTTGCGAAGATGGGGAGCGATGTTGTCTGCCTGAGGTGGAGCGGAAGGGCGTTCCAGGCTCTGGCCGCGAGGAAGGAGAAGGAGCGGCCTCCCGATCTGGTCTTTCTGTTGCGGGGACCACGGCGTAGGAGAGCTGGGCTTATTGTAGGGTCCTTTGGGGTGCGTGGAATTTGAGTCGGCTGTTCAGGTATACTGGTCCGGTGTCGTGGAGGGCCCTGTGTGCGCGGGTGAGCATCTTGAAGGTGACTCTAGCCTCGATGGGGAGCCAGTGGAGTGTGCGCAGGTGCTGGGAGATGTGGCAGTGTCTTGGCAGGTTGAGGACCAGTCTTGCGGTGGCGTTCTGGATGTTCTGTAGCTTGCGGGTGAGGTTTTTGTTTATTCCGGCGTAGAGTGCGTTGCCATAGTCGAGTCTGCTGGTGACGAGGGCGTGAGTGACGGTCTTTCTGTGTTCGAGGGGGATCCATTTGAAGGTCTTGCGTAGGAGGCGGAGGGTGTGGAAGCAGGAGGACGAGACGGAGTTGATCTGGCGGTCCATTTTGAGCTCGGAGTCCAGGATGATTCCCAGGTTGCGTGCGTGGTCCGTGGGGGTGGGCGGGCTTCCGAGGGCAGGGGGCCACCAGGTGTCGTTCCAGGCTTCGGGGTTTGGGCCCATGATGAGTACTTCTGTTTTGTTGGTGTTTAGTTGTAGGCAGCTGTTTTTCATCCATTTGGCGACGGCTTCCATGCCTTCTCGAAAGTTGTGTCTGGCGGTCTTGGGTTCGTTGGATAGGGAGAGGATGAGTTGGGTGTCGTCTGCGTATGACACAATGTTGAGTCCGTAGGTTCTGACGATGGGGGCGAGCGGAGCCATGTAGACGTTGAAGAGCGTCGGGCTGAGTGAGGACCCCTGGGGGACTCTGCAGGTGGTTGGGGTAGGGTCTGAGAGGAAAGGGGGGAGTCTGACCCGCTGCGTTCTGCCGGAGAGGAAGGAGTGTATCCAGTCGAGGGCCTTGTCCTGGAGCCCTGCGTCGTGGAGTCTGCGTATTAGGGTGCGGTGAGAGACTGTGTCGAACGCCGCTGAGAGGTCGAAGAGGATGAGGGCTACTGTTTCTCCTCTGTCTAGTAGGGTGCGGATGTCGTCTGTTGCGGCGAAGAGGGCGGTTTCCGTACTGTGGTTTTTTCTGAAGCCGGATTGGGAGGAGTCGAGGATGTTGTGCTCTTCGATGAATGTGGCGAGTTGGCTGTTGATGGCTTTCTCGATGACTTTCACTGGGAACGGGAGCAGGGAGATGGGTCTGTAGTTTTTGAGGTCGGTGGGGTCCGCCGAGGGTTTCTTCAGGAGGGGGTTGACCTCGGCGTGTTTCCAGTCGTCGGGGAACGAGGCGGTCGCCAGGGAGCGGTTGATGGTGTGGCGGAGCATGGGTGCGATGGTGTCAGCGGCTCTGTTGAAGATGTGGTGGGGGCAGGGGTCCGTGGGGGCCCCGGAGTGGATTGACTTCATTGTCTTCAGTGTGTCTTCGGTGGTGAGGGCTGTCCAATTGTCAATCGCTGGCTTCAGGGTGTCGGGGGTGGTTGGTGAGGGTTCAGCGTGTTGGTTGTCTTCGTCGAAGTTGTCGTAGATGCTCTTGATTTTGTGGTGGAAAAAGGTGCTGAGTTTATCGCAGAGGTCTTGAGAGGGAGGGATGTCAGTAGACTCGCTGGTGGGTTGGGCGAACTCCTTGATGATGTTGAAGAGTTCTTTGCTTTTGTGTGTGTGTGTGTGGAGATTCTGTCTTCGATAGCTTTTTCCCTCGTTTTTCTGATGAGTTGGTGGTGGGCGTTGGTGGCGGCTCTGAAGTTGTTGTGGGCTTCTGTGGATTTGGAATTCCTCCAGGCCTTTTCGAGGCGGCGGCAGGTGCGTCTGGACTCTCGAAGTTCGGTGGTAAACCATCTGGCTTTCTTGGCGTGGTTGTTGTTGTTTTTCTTGAGGGGGGCTATGGTGTTGGTGCTGTCGGAGATCCATCTGTGCAGGGTTCGGGCTGCTGTGTTGGGTTCGTCGTTTTCCGCGATGGTTGGGGTGGAGTTGCTGAGTGAGGAGGTGAGCTAGTCGTCGGTGATTTTGGTCCAGTTTCTTCGTGGGAGCAGGTTTTGGTGTCTGTGGATGGTGGGTGTTCTGAAGGTGAAGTGGACGCATCGGTGGTCTGTCCATGGGAGTTCGGTGGGGTGGCTGAAGGTGATGGAGTTTCCTGTTGTGAAGAGGGGGTCGAGGGTGTGGCCTGCTGAGTGCGTGGGTTCGGTCACGATCTGGCGGAGTCCAATGTTGTGGAGGTTGTCCAGGAGTGATGTGGTGTTGGGGTCCAGTAGGTTGTCGAGGTGGAAGTTGAGGTCTCCCAGCAGGGTGTAGTTGGTGGATGTGATGGCATGCGGGGAGATGATGTCCGTGATGGAGTTGGCGAAGGGTCCGCGGGATCCAGGGGGTCGGTAGATGAGGGTTCCTCGGAGGGTGGTGGTAGGGCTGGCCAGTATCTTGAAGTGAAGGTGTTCCATCAGGTCTGCGGGCTCGTCGGGGAGTGTGCTCAGGCGGAGGGTGGATTTGTGGACGATGGCGATTCGTCCTCCCGGGCGGGTGGGGCGGTCCTTCCTGGAGATCTTGTATCCTTGGGGAATGGCGATAGCGATGTCCGGTCCCGAGGTGGTGTTGGTCCAGGTTTTGGTGAGGAACGCTACATCCGGGGTGGTGCTGTCGTTGAGAACATGCATGGAGAATGTGGGTAGTATTCGAACCCATCTTGTTTTTGCTCACTGTGCCACTATAAACAGAGGCTCAATAATTAATGTTGACCCTCCTCCTCATGGGAACAGCCCATTGTGAACCTTGGTCATCTCAACCCTTCACCTTGAGGCCCACTGCATTTTTAGCTGGGATATTTGAGATGCACAACCCCCTTCTCACTGACTACATTACACCCCTGTGTGGGGATGGGGTTCTGAGGGTCAGCAATATTGGTAGACCTTCGCACAGATGGCATCCTGATTATATGGTGATGCTCTCACTGTGGGCCCTGGGACATGGAGGTGGAGGGATTTAATCGATTGTGCATCTTTGTGTAGTTCAGTTGACACAGGCTTCCATGTGCTTGGGATAAAGCCATTTACTACAAGTCAAATTCAATGATAGCCATGGTTACATCAGTTTCACTGCCTATGTCCACTGAAGACTGGCCTGCAGCCAGTGCCTAATTAGTTTTTAAAAAATCATTGCAAGGGCTCCAATGTTGTCTTAGAAGTCATCCACTGGCTCTGTTGATGGCCCGGGTTTCCCAATACCCCCACCCGGCTGCCGGATCATCATTCTGTCTCACATCGCTTCCTGACACTGCCCTACACTTCTGATCTGTTCCACTCACTCTTGCAGGTTCTTTTCATGCGTGCTGTTTTCATCTGTCGCTGTTATCTTTATTTGTCTTCCTCCTTCTTTCTCCATTTGCCCCATTTCTCTCTCTTGCTCTGGGTTAAAGTCTGATAATGAAAAATAAGCCCTGGTCTCAAAAAATTAGTGACTAAAGACACCAGAACAAATTAGGCACTGTCTGTCACCTTAGCGAAGTTTGCATGAGGATGCTGAATTGTCAATACTACTACCAATGCTTGCATGCATTTCTTGAAAAGTGAATTCACTTTTCACTGGTAACTGTGGTCAGGGCCGGTCTGGCCATTTTGTCATTTCCTGGCTGGGCTACTGGCTAGGGGGCTTAGTCCAGAGCAGGATGGACTGCCATGACCCAATTATGACCCCAGGGCCTCATTCCAGTCTAGGCCTTCTGAGGCAGTTCCTGGCTGGGCTACTGGCCAGGGGGCTTAGTCCAGAGCAGGATGGACTGCCATGACCCAACCATGCCCCCAGGGCCGCATTCCAGTCTAGGCCTTCTGAGGCAGTTCCTGGCTGGGCTACTGGCCAGGGGGCTTAGTCCAGAGCAGGATGGACTACCATGACCCAATTATGACCCCAGGGCCTCATTCCAGTCTAGGCCTTCTGAGGCAGTTCCTGGCTGGGCTACTGGCCAGGGGGCTTAGTCCAGAGCAGGATGGACTGCCATGACCCAATTATGACCCCAGGGCCTCATTCCAGTCTAGGCCTTCTGAGGCAGTTCCTGGCTGGGCTACTGGCCAGGGGGCTTAGGTCAGAGCAGGATGGACTGCCATGACCCAACCATGCCCCCAGGGCCGCATTCCAGTCTAGTCCGTCTGCAGTATGAAGCTGGTTTAAACATGTTTGTCAAGGCTGATTTTGGTTTACAATCCAGCCCTGACAGTAGTGGACAAGCCAAAGGAAAGAGGAAGTGCATTTTGAGAGTGTGGTGTACCAGGGCCTGGCCTCAAGGGGCCCATGAGCTGCTGGCCAATCTATGTTGTTTTTTGGCCTACCCAAAACACTCTTGGCAGCAGTAAGGGTGAAAGGTCAAGTGGCCTGCTATCAAGTGAAATAGCTCATTTCAAATATCTATCACCTTGAATGAAAGTATTCAAGTTAAACTGAGACATGTTTACTGCATTATAAAAACAAGCATTTCCAAAACAATGAACTGTTCCAAACCTTTAAGCAAGCCTGAGATGAAAATCTGAATTTGGTAAACAATTTAAACACTGCAAAGTTCAATGTATGAATGAGTAACATGTATGATAACAATTTGCTCCAGTTTTGATCTTTTTTGTTAATATGAACCAACTCTATTTATAATAAAAAGTTACTTCACATTATTTTCTCAAAGCCCTTTCATCCTTCAAGTGTCCACTGCTTCTCCTTCTGTTCGATGATAGCGGCTTTAAGTTGCTTTAGGGGATTTAAGCGCTATAAGCAAGCAGAATGAAAACCCTCGTCCCCTCATTGATGCATAGTACAGCAGGTGCAGTGGCACAATGGTGTAGCAAGTGCAGTGAGACTGGGATGCAGGGCTTGTTGTCTGCCACTCGGGTATAGCTAATAGTAGTGCAGCAGGTACAGTGGCACCGGGGCCCTGGAGTGTGTGGGGACCACTGCGCCTCTATTATGAATTTCTTTTCTACCAAACCAGGGGTGCGGGCAGTCTTGGCTTTCGAGTGGTGCGACAGGTGCCGTCGCACCAGGCGTCAAGGTCAAAGGGACGCCCCTGAGACAGGAGCAGCCTGTAGAGATCTTTGTGTGTGCAGCATGTTTCAGAGGATATTACATGGGCATGATAACTCTGGGGCATTTGAGGGAACAATCTGCGACTTGTCTAGTCACACTTTGGCCCATGATATAGTAGCATAGAGGGTTAATGTTCCTGCTGCAAAGCACAACGTATGACATGCAGATCATAGATTAGAATTTTATGTAGCTAGCTCAGTTGAGTGTTGCTTTTGTCACAGAGAAGCTTTTGTTACTTGGAGTTCATTAGTAACAATACTTCTAATATAGCACATTGAGCTATGAACTGGCATCATGGCTCTGCATGGAAATTGAATTGCATAGGTTTAGAATCTTATTATTTTTTCCTGTCAATCTTTCTTTTGTCTTGTTTAAGAAGTGTAGCAATGCAGTTTTATTGGTGTGACACCCTAATCACTGTGCTGCGTTTATGGGGCAGATTTACTACCACTTTGCACCTAGTTTGCATCACAAAAGTGATTACTAAAATGGTGGTGCCATGATGGGTTCCGAGTCTGCATTTCACCAAAGCAGTCGGGCTTCTCTCTAGTACCAAGAATGTTCTACCCTGCTCACCCCCAGTGGCGCAGCAAGGTCAGGTACCCGGTGCGCAAAATTTCTTGTCACCCCCGGCTTGACAAAATGGCAAAAATATGTGTTTAAAACAAATATTTTTGCCATTTTGTCACCCCCTCAGTGATGACACCCACCGCGCCCCCTTCCTACGCCACTGCTCACCCCGCACTGATGAGTTCACAGATTAATTCCTTTAATTTCCAGGGCTGATGGAAATTAAATTAATGGAATTATGTGCACCTTTTAGCATATGTTGCTTCTTGCATCCTTTGTGAGCGAACCCCTGATTACTACCAAGTTGTAAGTAAAGTCTTTCATGGTTTGGCCAAAATTCCTGACACAAAATGCACCATGTCCAGTTAATTTTTCCAAATAATACTTGAGGGAGACCCTCTATGTCGACCTTTATAAAAATATTTTTAACTTCTTAACCAGCTTTCACCACTGGCACTGAACTGAACTGCTTTAAAATATGTGATTTGTCACAAGGTTCCTAGAAATGAGTTAGGCGACCCCCTTTTATAAAATTTCATAGGATGACTCGCGTTTCTTACTCACAATGGCTGTTTCATTTAACAAACTTTCTCAGCAGAGCCCACTCCATACTTTCCTAAAAGCCCATCTGAATTTTTGTCATTACTCGGGGCCACGCCCCTTTCCCAAAGTTATACTTCTGCTATGGGCCTGTGATGTACTGGATGAGTGGCTACTTTGAGGCCATAAGCGTCTGAAAAAGCCCAGAATTAGATCTGATGTCAGAGGTGAAGGCCGAAGAGCATGTTTTGATACAGTCTAAACATTCCCAAACCAGGACACAAGCTACACTCTTGTTTCCTGCAGACCCCATGCAGATCAGAAGACCTTGGCAGATAATATCACTGTGTGGGTACAGGGAACAGTCCTTTAGGAGGCTATATTTCTCTCTCTCTTATGGGAGGTCAGCTAGGACTCCATTTTTCTTCACTTTCCACACCTGGTGCCTTGTGGCCAATCCAGAACCACATCACCCACTTTCATTTGCAGCCCTGAGAAGCAGTGGTGTAGCTGGGGGGGAGGCACTGTTTTTGAGGGCGGCACGCATGGAACTTCACCCTTCACTTAACCCCTTCCCATCACTAGCACCCCTTCCCCCCGTTCTTACCTGCATGCACCGGCTGTCACTTGGCGGCAAACTGCTGGACCGCCCCAGGCTGCAAAACCGCTGGCTATGCCGCTGCTGACAAGTATCAGCACAACACAACTCTCCTGTGTCAGCTGCACTGTATTGTAATGTCCAACACCAGTGGGTCTTAACCTGAGGTCCGGGGACCCTGGAGGGTCTGCACAGCCTCCTCTGGGGTCCATGAATGCTTAGAAAATTAAATACTATTAACAGATTAATAAAGTGTGTATAAATAAAAAAACATGTATCAATAAAATTTTTAAAATGTTCTTTAAATGTGAAGGAATGTTGAAATAGAGGCTAAAAATGAAGTTAGTGTCCTCAGATTGATTCGTGGAAGCAGTGCAGGTGCATCAAACAGAACATCATATGGACAATGAATGGGCTCAATTGAATTGAGGAAAGCTCCAAACTTCCCATTAATATTAACATTTTTAATTTATATATTGGTTTGTGAATATTTCATCATGTGTGTATTTATTTGATGATTGCCTGTTTCTGTATCTTTAGTGTATTGTTTTACGGTTCAAATCATCGAAAATGCTTAGGCTGGGGTCCCCTGTTCCAGTAATGACTCACTGGGGTCCCCGTATTCCAATAATGATTCAGTGGAGGTCCCTGAGTTCCAGTTATGATTAAGCTGCGGTCTACAGAAGTCAAAAAGTTAAGAATCACGGTCCTACACCACCTAAAGTGCTCTGAGGTGACTACTGATATTCGTAGCACTTTAGAAAACAGAACGTCAATGGCGTGTATTTCTGGCATCGGGGATCTGGAGATAATAGTACCTTTATGAGACCAAAGCAGATACAGTTTATTAATTCATAGCTCTTTGGACCCCAGAGAACCGACCTCCCTTTGTAATTAACTGAATAAGCAGGAATGTTCAATCTCCAAGCCCAGGCTGGGAGCGGTGGCTACAGAGGAAACGAACGACGATTCTGGACTCTGATTTGGACAGTCCTGCAGACACTTGAGAAATCAAAAATATCTGCGCTAGCCACAAAATGCTGATCTCCCAGGACGCAGGCTAATGGTCCTCGAAAGGATGTCATTTTAAGTTGATTGCAGGGGAATTATTGATGCATGAGATGAAAATGTGTTATAACACAAAAAAAAGTACGTCCAGGACGCAGGTTTGAATGACATTTATACACATTCTTATTTTTTATTTTTTTATTTTTTTTATTTTTGGAGTTTTATATAGCACTTACAAGACCCGAGGGGTATCAGAGCGCTTTACAACAGCATACATGTATAGAAGCATAAACAGTAGAGTACAGGGAATAACATCTAGAGTACTGGAGGTTACATAGTTCAAGGTTATTGACCCGAGGCATAGAGATGACGCTTGAGGAGAAATTCTTTAAGTTGTCTCTTGAAATTCGTGAAGGAGGGGTTAGTCCTGATATGGGTAGGGAGAGAGTTCCAGATTTTTGGGGCATTTCCTGAGAAAGAGCGGGAGAGGGCTTTTTGTTTATGTCTTTTTGGGGGGATTAAGAGGAGCGAGTTGGAGCTTCTTAGGTTTCTTGATTGTCCAGCTTTAGTGAGTTTGGCTGCGAGGTAGTCCGGTTTGCCTGTGTGTAGGGCTTTATGGGTGAGACAGGCTGTTTTGAAAGAGCAGCGTGCTTCGATGGGTAGCCATTTTAGGGCCTGCAATGCAGGGGTGATGTGGTCGTATTTCTTGGAACCTGTGCCCATTCTTGCTGCTGCGTTTAGGGTGGTTCTCATGGGGGCTATGTGTGTTTTAGCTGTCCCAGTTAGTGTGGCATTTCCATAATCAAGTCTGGATAGAACTAGAGCTTGGGTTGCGATTTTTAGGTCATTGAGGGGTATGAAAGGTTTGATTTTGTTGAGGAATTTTAGGCTGTAGAGGGCGCCCTTTGCTGTGGAGCTTATGTGGGAGCTCATGTTAAGTCTTGCGTCTAGAGAGATCCCTGGAGATTTAGCTGAGATTGCTGGGGTAAGTTTGCAGTTTAGGGAGTCTAGGTTGTTTATCCATTCTTGGATCTGAGGGGGTTGTTCGTGATTGGAGAAAACAAGAATTTCGGTTTTTTCTTGGTTGAGTTTGAGGTGGTTGAGGGTTAACCAATTTTCTACTTTTGAAAGTGTGGAGTTGAGTCGGAGGATGTCATTGAGGGAGGATATCTCGAGGTACTGCTGGGTGTCGTCAGCATAGAGATGGTAGGTGATATTTGCTTGTTTTAGAATGGTAGTGAGGGGTTCCATGTAAATGTTGAAGAGTGTGGGGGAGAGGACTGAGCCTTGAGTGACACCTCGAGTTGAGGGTGAGGTGTCGGACATCGAGTTTTTGATTTTTATGAATTGGGATCGGTTATGCAGAAATGAGGAGAACCATTTTAAGACATTGCCATCTGCTCCGATACACTTTTGTAGGGCATCTAAAAGTAGCTTGAGATCTACTGTGTCAAAAGCGGCTGATAGGTCGAGGAGGACAAGTAGGCAGCTTCTGTTGGAGTCAAGGGAGTTGTGAATGTCATCGGTTATGCTCAGTATAGCGGTTTCTGTGCTGCATCCCTTCCTGAACCCAGATTGGTGTGAGTCAAGTAGGTTGTTACTTTCCAGGTGTTGGTTCAGTTGGGCGAGAACACATTTCTCCAGGATTTTAGGTAGGAAAGGAAGGTCGGTGATGGGCCTAAAGTTTTTGAGATCGTTCGGGTCAGCATCTGTTTTTTTTAGAAGGGGGGTGATTTGGCCTTATTTGAGGCAGTCGGGCATCTTTCCGTTGTTTAGGGAGCTGTTGATGATCTTTGTCCACAGTGGGGTTAGGGTGAGGTTGAGGTTCTTAGCCAGGGAAGTGGGTAGAGGGTCTGCATAGTTGTTGGAGGGTTTGGAGTTGGCAATCACACTGGAAATGTCTTCTTCGGAGAAAGGTTTGAAGTCTTTCCAATTCTTGGGAGAAGAGGAGGGTCTTGGGTATAGGCTTATTTTGGTGGTTGGCAGACGAGGGGTCTCGGCTTTGGGGAGCATGTAGTGGGCTGGGGTTGGGTTAGGTTTTGTTATGGGTGAAGACTTGCTTTGTTGGGATTGAGGGTGGTGGTCTAGGGAGAGCTCAATTTTGGTGATTTTGTCATTGAAGAATTTGGCCAGGTTGTTACACTGTAGTTTGGAGGCAGGGGGGTTTACCTTGGTGGGCTTGGAGGTCTGTTTCTGGATGATGTTGAAAAGTTCTTTGGGGTGGTTTTTTGCTTTGTCTAGTGCACTCCGAAAGAAGGAGGCTTTCTCCTTGATTATGTGTTTTTTGTAATTCCTGCATTCTCTTCTGAGCTGGAAGAGGTTGGTTGTGGATGGGTTTACTCTCCAGAGTCTCTCAGCGGCTCTTACTTGTCTTCTTTCGGAGTTGAGGTCTTTGTTGAACCAGGCTCTGGCTGGGATGTCTCTGATTCTTTTGAGTTTCATGGGGGCTAGTTGGTCAAGTGCAGTTGTTATTGTCCTTTTGTACAGTGTAGTGAGCTCGTCCGTGTTGAGGTTGTCTGTGGAGGGCGGGAGAAGTGATGTTATTGTTTCTACGGGGTCAGAGAGGGGGATGGCATTGAGGTTTCTGCTCCTTTGATGGGTAATTTGTGCTTTGACTGGTGGAGCTGCAGTCTGGTTGATGTTGAATAGAATGATGTGGTGGTCTGACCAGTCGATAGGGAGAATGTTATTGATGGTTATTGTTTCGTTTTTGGCTATGATGGCATCTAATGTAGAGCCTTTGTTGTGGGTTTGTCCCTTGCAGTGTTGGGTGAGCTCATTTGTGAGAAGGTGTTCATTTAGTGACTTAGTGTCCTTTTCGTTATTCCAGTGGAGGTTGAAGCCACCTAGGATGATGTTGTCAGAGTTGGATAGGGAGCAATGTGTCTCCGAATGCAAGAGAATTTCCTGGGGGGTGGTAGATGAGATGGCATTTAGTTACTTTGTTGTCTTGACGTGTTAGGTTGGTGTTGAGGTATTCGAAGGTAGAGAAGGAGTGGGTTTTGATTTCAACTATATTGATGTTGTTCTTACGGATGATGGCAATGCCGCCACCGCATTGGTCTATTCTGTCCTTTTTAATGATGGAGAAACCAGGGGGGACTAGAAGGTCAAGGAGTGGATAGGATGATTCATTGATCCAGGTTTCATAGGTTTTATCAGTTGAGACACCCATTGACCAAATGCAGTGAAGCCTGTGATTCAGACACTCCTACTGATGACCATCGAAGCAGTGGACACATTGACAGGTGTCAGGGCAGTGGCGTAACAAAACTTGAGGGGGCCCCCCTGCAAACTACATGGAGGGGGCCCCCCCCTCCCATTCTCCGCGCCAGACAATAGCAATCTTGAGGCATTGCATTGCTTCATACACACTTTGACCCCAATTCCATCAGTCTCTCTCTCTCTCTGTCAGTCAGTCAGTCAGTCTCTCTCTCTGTCAGTCAGTCTCTCTCTCTGTCAGTCAGTCTCTCTCTCTCAGTCAGTCTCTCTCTCTCAGTCAGTCTCTCTCTCTCTCTGTCAGTCTCTCTGTCAGTCAGTCAGTGTCTCTCTCTCTCAGTCATTCAGTCTCTCTCAGTCAGTCAGTCTCTCTCAGTCAGTTTCTCTCTCAGTCAGTCAGTCTCTCTCAGTTAGTCAGTCAATCAGTCTCTCTCTTTCTGTCAGTCTCTCTCAGACACTCTCTCTGTCAGTCTCTCTCTCAGTCAGTCAGTATCTCTCTCTCTGAGTCAGTCTCTCTCTCAGTCAGTCTCTCTCTCAGTCAGTCTCTCTCTCTCAGTCAGTCTCTCTCTCTCAGTCAGTCTCGCTCTGTCAGTTTCTCTCTCTCTCTTTCTCAGTCAGTCTCTCTCTGTCAGTCAGTCTCTCTCTCTGTCAGTCAGTCTCTCTCTCTCTCTGCCAGTCAGTCTCTCTGTCAGTCAGTCTCTCTGTCAGTCAGTCTCTCTCTCAGTCAGTCAGTCTCTCTCAATCAGTAAGTCTCTCTGTCAGTCTCTTTCTCTCTGTCTCTCTCTCTGCCAGTCTCTCTCTCTCTCAGTCAGTCTCTCTCTGTCAGTCAGTCAGTCTCTGTCAGTCTCTGTCAGTCAGTCAGTCTCTCTCTCAGTCAGTCAGTCTCTGTCAGTCAGTCAGTCTCTCTCAGTCAGTCAGTCTCTCTGTCAGTCAGTCTCTCTCTCTGTCAGTCTCTCTCTCTCTGTCAGTCTCGCAGTCAATCAGTCTCTCTCTGACAGTCTCTCTCTGTCAGTCTCTCTCTGTCAGTCAGTCTTTCTCTACCTCAGTCAGTCAGTCTCTCTCTCTCTCAATCTGTCTTTCTCTCTCTCTGTCAGTCTCTTTCTCTCTGTCTCTCTCTGTCAGTCTCTCTCTGTCAGACTCTCTCTGTCAGTCAGTCTCTCTCTCTACCTCAGTCAGTCAGTCTCTCTCTGTCAGTCAGTCAGTCTCTCTCTCAGTCAGTCTCTCTCTCTCTCTCTGTCAGTCTCTCAGTCAGTCAGTCTCTCAGTCAGTCAGTCTCTCTCGCAGTCAATCAGTCTCTCTCTAAGTCTCTCTCTCTGTCAGTCTCTCTCTCTGTCAGTCTCTCTCTCTCAGTCAGTCAGTCTCTCTCTACCTCAGTCAGTCAGTCTCTCTCTCAATCTGTCTCTCTCTCTCTGTCAGTCAGTCAGTCTCTCAGTCAGTCTCTCTCTCAGTCAGTCAGTCTCTTAGTCAGTCGGTATCTCAGTCGCTCAGTCAGTCTCTCTTTCTACTCTCTCTCCACTCGCTCTCTCCTCTCTCTCTCCACTGTCTCTCCACTCTCTCTCTCTACTCTCTCTCTCTGTCTCCACTCTCTTTCTCTCTCCACTCTCTCTCTCTACGCTCTCTCCACTCTCTCTCTCTCTCCACTCTCTCTCTCTCTACGCTCTCTCTCTCCACTCTCTCTCCACTCTCTTTATTCGCTCTCTCTCTACTCTCTCTCTCTACTCTCTCTCCACTGTCTCTCTCTCTCCACTCTCTCCACTTTCTCTCTCTCTCTCCACTCTCTTTCTCTCCCCACTCTCTTTACGCTCTCTCTCTCTATGCTCTCTCTCTCTCTCCACTCTCTCTCTCTCCACTCTCTCTCTCCACTCTCTCTCTCCCTCCACTCTCTCTCACTACTCTCTCTCCACTCTCTCTCCACTCTCTCTCCACTGTCTCTCCACTCTCTCTCTCTCCACTCTTTCTCTCTCCACGGTCTCCCTCTCCACACTCTCTCTCTCTCCACTCTTTCTCTCTATGCTCTCTCTCTCTACGCTCTCTCTCTCCCTCAAAGCTCTCTCTCTCCACGCTCTCCCTCTCTCTCTCTCCACTCTCTCTCTACTGTCTCTCTCTCTCCACTGTCTCTCTCTCCAGTCTCTCTCTCTCTCTCCAGTCTCTCTCTCCCTCCACTCTCTCCACTCTCTATCTCTCCTCCCCACTCTCTCTCCACTCTCTCTCAACTCTCTCTCCTCTCTCTCTCCTCTCTCTCCTCTCTCTCTCCTCTCTCTCTCTCCTCTCTCCACTCTCTCTCCACTCTCTCTCCGCTCTCTCTCTCTCCACTCTCTCTCCACTCTCTCCACTAACTCTCTCTCTACTGTCTCTCTCTCCACTCTCTCTCTCTCTACGCTCTCTCCACTCTCTCTCTCTCCACTATCTCTCTCTCCACTCTCTCTCTCCACTCTCTTTCTCTCTCTCTCTCTCTATGCTCTCTCTCTCTCTCTCTCCACTCTCTCTCTACGCTCTCTCCACTCTCTCTCTCCACTCTCTCTCTCTCCACTCTCTCTCCACTGTCTCTCTCTCCACTCTCTCTCTCTCTCCACTGTCTCTCTCTCTCTGCTCTCTATCTCTACGCTCTCTCTCTCCACTGTCTCTCTCGCTCCACTGTCTCTCTCTCTCTCTCCACTGTCTCTCTCTCTACGCTCTCTACTCTCTCTCTCTCTCTCCACTCTCTCCACTGTCTCTCTCTCTCCACTGTCTCTCTCCACTCTCTCTCCACTGTCTCTCTCTCCACTGTCTCTCTCCACTCTCTCTCTCCACTCTCTCTCTCTCTACGCTCTCTCTCTCTCCGCTCTCTCTCTCCGCTCTCTCTCTCTCCACTCTCTCTCTCTCTCTCTCTCTCCACTCTCTCTCTACGCTGGATACCTGGACTACACACCTTGATTATATGTTTTTCGTCTTAATATACAACAACAACAACAAAACAATGAGTTGTTAGCAAAACTGGAGAAACTTCGTTATTCCCCACAAAAATAGATTGGGTTGGCAAGCACCCTTCTCACCTGCTCCTGTCCACTCTTACCTCTTTGCTGCTGGCCCGCACCACCCCTGCCCAGAGCAGCAGCAGGAGGACGGTCCTTTGGCGGGACATCTCTGACAGGCAGGCAGGGTCCGGCCCTGCAGTAGGCAAAGGATGAATGCACAGCCTGCAGTCCCAGTGTCCCCAGCGACCCTGAGATTCACAATGCTCTCTCTGGGGCCCCCACCCCCATCCTTTTTCCGGCCTGGCGCGCTCTGACTGAAGAGAAACAATGTAACTTGTTACATTGTTTCTCTTCAGCCCTAGGTCAGCAGCGCGAGGAGCTCAGAGCAGGCTGCAGCTGCTTTAGAGCAAGAGACAAACAGCCGATGAGCTGAGGGGGCCCCCTTCATGTACTGAAGACTGGGGGGCCCCCCCCGCACCGCGGGGGCTGCGGGGGTGTTTGTTACGCCCCTGTGTCAGGGCTAATTGTGTCAGGACTAATTGGGGGGGAACTACCTTCATTGCAGATTTGCTGAGTTGCTGACGGTGAAGTTCTTGATGTCGTGAAACCAGGAGGTCGCTCTTTTTGATTGGCTTCTGGTCATGACATGAGCGAGTTGTAATGAGAAAGGGATAAGAAAGTGGTCAGACCGGTCTCCCGGAATGGGTTCATCGACTGAGGGCAGGTCATTTTTGGAAATTATTAGATCAAGTATGGAGCCTTTGTTGTGTGTTGGTTTTGTGTTGTATCAGAACATTTGAGGAGAGAAATGTGGCAAGCTGTTGATTGCAGAATCTTCTGTGATGCCCTCACGAAAATTAAAATCACCTAGAAAGATAATTAGTCGAATTGGTCACTTGCAAGATCAATGTATTCCTCTACAATGGCCGAGTTATTACCTGGTGGGTGATCAATGACATTAAGAGCCTTATTTCGATGTCGGGCGGACGTTGCGGATACGGGTCTGACCGACCCCCAGTCGGCAGTCCTGACAGCTGAATTTTGATGCGACCGCACATGGTGCGGTCGCAAGCTCCCTTTTCTGTATGGGAGCTTGTGCTCCATTCGAAAACCAGCTGCAGCACAAGCTCCCATACAGAAAAGGGAGTTTGTGTTCATCCCTGCACCACATGGCAGGCACCTCACGGTACCATAGGAGCCCCGTCGGCCCCCAACTGGAGGGCGCAGCCTGAAGAGGGCCCTGCTAGGGGCTCCCAAAGTCACTTTCCGACAAGGTTTCCATGTCGGAAAGCCCGGCATGGAAACCCTGCCAGAAACCGACATCATAATCCGGACGTCGTAAAACACCATCCATAGGGATTACGTGCCGGTTCCGACTGTCTGGCTGGTCTCAAAACCGACAGCATCCATTGTAATGAGGCTGTCGGTTTTAAAAATGCGATGAGGCTCGGAAAAGCTCCGGACTGCTTTTGGAGGCTTTCCGAGCCTCATCATAATGAGGCCCTAAGTCTTAAAGGGGAGTTGTGTTGCACATGTAGTTCCAGGGTTAGGCACTGCAGAATGGAAAAAGGGCTATTGGGAAACTCCTTGCATTGACGGGTGTCTCTTAAGCTGTAGGCCACACCTCCCCTGACTCTACTGACTCTGTCATTTCTGATGGAGTATTTCGGAGGTAAAGGAAGGTTAAATGTGGTATGGGATGTGTCATTCAGAATCAGTAGGTCTAGGTTATATTATGTTATGATGTCAGAAATTTCAAGCTTGTCTTTCATTGCTGATCTGCAATTGTGAAGCATGCAGTGTACAGCTAAAGTGTATAACTTGGTGGAAAGAGTGTCCGGGGTTTTGGTTGCAAATTCTGTTGGCCAATGTCTGATTTGGGAGAAACTGGTGTTTGGATCGAGTCAGGGAAACAACTGGAATTTAGTGTAGGTTTGAGTTGTCTGGGGTAGTGACAGTAGGGGGGTTTGGCAATGTCCAGGTGTTGTAAGTTGCAAGATGGTTTGCAATATTGGCTTGGAAGAGGTAGGGGTGAATCTTTTCGGGCGAGGGAGGTGACTGCTTCTTGGTATTGAGTATCTGGGATAATGTGCCTTTAGTCAGGGTAATAGAGAGTCAAATGTAGTAGATAGCTCATAGCTCTGGTGGGATATAGTGATATCAAGTTTGGAGAGTGTCGAAGTGAGGTAATCAAGCGTGTTTTCTATGGTCAGCAGAGAAAAGGAGTGTGCTACAATGTGGTTGTCATTTGGGGTGTTTGTCGTTGGAGGATGGTTATTATGAGTGGAGTTTTTAGTGTGTATAGGTGAGGTGATAAGTTGTTGTAGGGGTTGCGCTGCACTGCGTGAGACCTGTCAATGTGGTGGGGCAAAAAGCATGGAGTGGGGAGAGTGGAGTCCATGGGGTGGGTTAAAGGTGCACGGGGTGTGTGTGAGGTGGGGTGTTAGTGACGTGGGGTGAGAATGGGCTACATTGGGTGGGGTAGTGGTGTATGGTGTGTGCTTGAGGTGAGGTTTAGGTGAGGTCGGGTGAGAATGGTGGAAGGAAGTCGAATCTGGGGGAAATGGAGGAGGGACTTGTTGTGTGGGAGGTCAGTCAGAGTGCGGGGAAAATTCTATCTGTTCGGTATGTGAGGAGGAGACTACGGCGCGGTGGTGTGAGACAGAATAAGATCGTAGGGTGAGGGGAGTAGTGACAGGTGAGGTTTGTCGATTGCAAGTGTGTGCACTGGTAGTGTGTAAGCGGGTTAAAATAGACCAAGATGGATGGAGTGGGCGGATGCTTCATGAAATGATAGAGGTGGGAAGAGGTTGTGATTGTTGAGAGTTGCGCGCCAGTTGGCTGAGGTAGAGTCGAGAGATGGGACAAGTGTGTATCGTGTGTATTGGGAGCTAGAAAATGCCGGAGGGATTTTATCATAAAGGGAGGATACTTCATGGTGTGGAAGTGGTGCGGAGGAGTGGCTATTATGATAAGTCGAAAGCGATTGGGGAGAGGGGGTGTAGTGAGAGGGGACAAAGGGACTAATGTCAGAGGGGTTGGGGGTGTGTAGGGTAGGGGCTGAGCTGCGTCATGTGTTCTGGTGAGTGTGATGGTACCAGAGGGGTGAGAGGTGGGCATGTGAAAGAAAACTGAAGCCAGTTCACCAGGGGATGGTGGGTTTGCTTTGTAATCTGATGATGTGAGGTGTGGGAGCATGCTGCTGAAAGGGAGAAGTTTATAATTTGATCCTATGAATTGGGTGGATATGAGTCATGTCGGAGGATAATGTCAGGGCAGAGGTGTTGGATGCTTGAAGGGCTCTTGGATAGGATTAAAACTGTCACATCCATCAAGGAATTCTCTGGAGGAGGGGGAAGTCTCATCCATTCAACCATAAATTGAAATTGCCAGTGACTAGGGTTATTGAAACTGGGGAAGAAATCTGTGATCAGAGTGGAAAAGTGCTCAAGGAATGGAATGGGTTGGGGCAGAGGGTTGTGGTGGGGTGAGGGGAAGAAGTAAGTTACATTTTCTAGCAGGTTTTGGGAGATGCCTGCTTGAGAAATCCTATGAGTCTGTAGGCTCTGCTGAGGAGCAATGGCATGAGGCTTAAGGTGACTTTGTTTGTGCATCACGGCTATCCCTCCTTTTCATCCTACATCTGGCGATGAGGGCGAGAGTGTAATCAAGGGGTACCATGTACTCAAATGCTGGCACAGAAGTGCCTTTGAACCATACTTCTGTGATAAGTAGAGGATCAATGTTGTTATCTGTAATGAGATTAGGAACATCAAGGGTAATGTGATGGGAAATCTAGCATTGATGAAACAGTATTACATCAGTTAGAGTCATAGTTACGTATTGATTGTAGATTTGTATTGCCGGAGCGTGCACTAAAATGGTCAAGATTGTGACTTCAGGACAGTGGGCAAGTTGATCATGTCTTATACCAGTATCAATGGAAGTGCCCCTTTGCTGTAGGCTGTGCATGACTCATGAGGAATACCCTGCAGCCGGTGGCATTGTACCCATGGAAGGTACGCGTTTAGTGTACCGGTACTGGGCCAGATAGGCCAAGTAGGAGTCTCCATTTGAGCCATATTTAGCATCTTGGTTTCTTTGCTCGTGTTGGATGTCATGCGACTTTAGGAACATGGCAGGGTTCAGGCTACCTGGACAATGACCACTTGTTCACCCGGTAGTGGAGTTGTTCTAAAGTCTATAGACTCCAATGGGCTGCTCTGTGTTATGAAGTTACACCTGTTTATCACAACAGGTTGAAGTGGGGGTATATCATTGTGGTAGTTATTGCACTCACCATCTTTTTATGTGCTTTGGGAAGTGTCAGCAGCCCATTTTGTATTCCTGGCACCCTGTAGAACTCAGAAGCAGTTAGACAACCCTGAAAAATGACTTCCTTTGTGCCTGGTTGTAGAGTTGTGCTGTCATCTGACTATATTTAGTGTGAGTATTTGAGTGCTGGTGGCATCTGCACCTCCTTTGTGCATGGTAGTGAACTAGTGCTTATATTGATATGGGCTCCTTTGCAGCTGGTGGTGCAGTGGTGCTGTCACCTGAGCCTCTTTAGTGCCTAGCATTAGCGTGGTGCTGGCATATGTGCCTCCTTGGTGCCTGGTAATGAACTGGCGCTTATATTTATATGGGCTCCTTTGCAGCTGGTGGTGGAGTGGTGCTGTCACCTGAGCCTCTTTAGTGCCTAGCATTAGAGTGGTGCTGGCATATGTGCCTCCTTGGTGCCTGGTAGTAAAGCGGTGCTTACATCTCTGGGCTCCTTTGTCCCTGCTAGTGAAGTGTTGCTGACATTTATTTCCTCCTGTGTTTGGTAGTGGAGTGTTGCTGGCATGTGCACCTTCTTTGTGCCTGATAGTGAAGTGGTGTTTACATTGTTCTGGCTCCTTTGTGTCTGTTACTGAATAGGTACTTGCATCTATTAGGTCCTTTGTCTCTGGTATTGGAGTGCTGTTGGTATCTGCCCCTCCTTTGTGCTTAGTGGTAAAGTGGTAGTTGCATCTATGAGCTCTCTTGTCTCTGGTAGTGGGGTGGTGCTGACGCCTATTTCTTCCTCTGTGTTTTGTAGTGGAGTGTTAGTGCCATGTGCGCCTTCTTTGTGTATGATAGTGGAGTGGCGTTTACATTTTATTGCCTTTGTACCTGGTAGTGGAGTGCCACTCACATGTGTTGGATCTTTTGTGTCGGGTAGCGGAGAGGTGCTGGCATCAATGGCCTTCTTTATTCCTGTTGGTGCAGGGTACATCTACAGCTTCCCCCTTGCATGGTAGTGGAGTGGTGCTTACATCCACCTGCTCCTCTGTGTCTGATAGTGAAGTGCTGGTGGTGGCATCCGTGCCTCCTTTGTGCTTCACATCGGAGTGCTGCTAGCTTCTCCAACCTACATTGTCCCTAATAGAGGAGCAGTGCTGGCATCTACACTACGTTGAGTTTGACAGTGGAGCAGAACTGGCATTTGCGCCTCCTTTGTACCTGATAGCCTCGTGGTACTGGCATTTAAAGCCTTTTTGCGACGGGCACTGGAGTTGTCCTGGAATCTATGCCATGACATCCACGTCTTTCGTTGTACCAGGTAGTGGAGTGATGCTGGCATCTGTGGTCTCCTTTGTGACTGATGTTGGAGTGCGAAGATTTCACACGACAAGAAATTCACAAATTTTGCCAGTATAATAAAAATGTCTACAGGCCTTTAATACAAACTATCTGAGATATACAAATAATTATATTATATATACTACAATATTGTAAATAAATAAGTATAATGTAGATACTCTAATGGAATTATCTTAAGAAGGATGTGATCTCACATTTCTTCTCTGCCCCAGGATATGTCTGTCATGGGTGAAAATGCCTTAGTGAGTTGAATATATATAGTTGAATATATATTAGTAGGTAGTAATTATTCGCACTACCATCAGATTACTTGAATTACAACTATACTAATATAAAGTAGTTAAATGATATATTAAATACCGCACACGGTTCATTTGGATAAATGAAAGTCCTTTTTAGATCTCGCCTAGACAGCACATGCGCTTTCTCTTCGAGACCTTTTGTTTTCTATTGGTGGCCTTAGAGACAGCCTATTGGTTACCATTGGTTGGTTTCATTGCCACTCTCATTGCATGCTTCATATCGGTTAGCTGCTGCAGGCTTCCTTCATCTTTGTGTGTTTGCCCCTCCCCTGGAGCATAAACACATTACTTGTCATTCCACTTCTCATTTTTTTTCAGATGCTACTTTTTCTTTGTGTTTAAGCACTCTAGTAGAGTGCGTAGTCTTCAGCTGGCTCCTTAGTGTACCTCTCCCTCCTGCGTGTACCTTCCCTGTCGATGCTGGCTTGAAACCCTACCTGCTCTCCCTCCTCCTGTTGTCTGCGTTGGCTTGCACCACCCTCTTTCTTGATGTCTGTGTTGGTTTGCCCCCACCCTCCCACCCATTGGCCATGCTGCTCTGCTACCACCCTCCCTACCATTAACCGTGTTGGCTTGCCCCAACCCTCTCTCATTGTTCGTGTTGGCTTGCCCTCACCCTTCCTCCCGCTGTCTGTGTTGCCCTGAAAGTTGTCTGTGCTGCCCTGCAACACACCCTACTTCTAGTTGCCTGTGTTGCCCTGCTCCCAACCTCACTCCTGTTGTCTGTGTTGCCCTACCCCCACCATGCAGACACCACAGGCCACTTTGTAACACTTTTTCTCCCTCCCTCCTTCCATTGTCTGTGTTTGTCCCTCCCCTGGAGCATGGACACATTACTTGTGTCCTTCCACTGCTCATTTTTTTCAGGTAGACTTCAGCTGGCTCCCTAGTGTTCCTCCCCTGTCCATGTTGGCTTCATAAAACCCTACCTGCTCTCCCTCCTCCAGCATTCTGTGTTGGCTTGCCCCACCCTTCTTCTTGATGTCCGTGTTGGTTTGCCCCATCCTCTCTCCCATTGTGCATGCTGCTCTGCTACCACCCTCCCTCCTGTTGTCCATGTTGGCTTGCCCCTCCCCTCCACCCACTGTCCGTGTTGCCCCACAGTCATCACCCCTCCTGTTGTCTGTGTTACCTGGCAAGCACCCCCCTTCTCTTTGTCCATGTTGCCCTGAAAGTTGTCTGTGCTGCCCTGCAACACACCCTACTTCCAGTTGCCTGTGTTGCCCTGCTCCCAACCTCACTCCTGTTGTCTGTGTTGCCCTGCCCCCACCATACAGACACTGCTGACCACTTCGTAACACTTATTCTCCCTCCCTTCTTCCATTGTCTGTGTTGCCTCTCCCATCCATCCGTCTCCCTCCTTGTCTATGTTATTACCCCGCTCGCCATAACAAAAAAAAGAGCTATGATTGGGGCAGCATTGGCTGTGTCACAGCGCTTCTGTTCTACCCACCCGCCCTCTGTGTTGCCTCCTCACGCCCTCCTTGTTGCCTCACGCCCCACCCTCCCTACTGTCAGCAATATTTAAAAAGCGCTATCACAGCCAGTACTGAACGCATCGTATTGCTTTTTTTGTTATTTTCAGCCATGCTGCTCAACAGTTGCACTGCTGTACAGCACAACTAAAAAAACAATTGACAAAGCCAATACCTCGTGTAGGCGATAGCTACTGGCTTTGCCAACAATTGTTAGGTCAAGTCTACCAAAGACCTATTTTGGGCTTATCAAGAAGTTACAGGAGCTTACAGCCCACCCACTGCTTACCATAGGTTATCTTTAGTGCCATTCTCATTATCTTGCTTGTTATTTGATGGTTTTCCTTGTCCCAGCTTATCCATCATATGTTTGTCCCTCAGCTAGAGCATAGCCTCTTTACGATCTCTCTGCTTGGCTGGCTTCTATCCTTCCACAGCTCACTTTTAGGAAACTACTTTTGTTGCTTAAGCACTGTATGAGAGTGCATGTGTTTTCCAGCTGTCTAACCTCATGAGCTGTTGTTGTTCTTTCTTGCCCTTTTGCTTCTCACCATGCTCTGTGTTACTCTATGCCTTGTGTGCTTCCCCCTCCGCCTCAGATTGTTCTCTCCCTTGTGTGCTTCAACCTCCATGGTGCTCCCTCACTTGTGTGCTTCTTGTGCCCTCTCCCGCACCTGACTTTAGCTTCATTTACTTTTCCCCCTCCTGGCCACACCCCAGTGCTCCCCCTCCCACCAACTCCTTACTATTATCCCTCTGATTGCCACTCCCTGTTGTTCCCCCCTTTCGCCCACTTCCCGTTGTTCCCCACTTCTGCATCACCACTGTTGTCCCCACTCATGCCCACTCCGAGGTGCTTCCCCCTTCCTACCCACTCCATGTTGCTTCCTCTACCCGGTCCTCTTTGGTATCCCCTCCCCCGAACTCCTTGTGACCTATTATCTTTTTTTTTTTTTTTTAATGGAAGTTTCATCAGCTGCTATTTGCTGCCGGACCGCTCCACACTGCATTTCGCACATTTTTTAATTTACCAATCCATGTAGCATCTACCATCTTGGATTAACAAATAAATAAAATCAAAGAAAATGACGCCAGCGTCATGAAGTTGGCATGTCATAGTCGCCTGGTGACGTGGGCGCATACATCATCACGCATGTATGTGTCAGCGCCATGACGTGGCGTTGTCATTGGGGCCTTTATTTATTGAAACCATTTCTCCATGATTCTGCAAAGCACCGGAAAATGCCTTTTCCTTTCCCATGATGCTGCAAAGCATTGACAAAAACCATTAGCAAAGCCAATAGGCCTGCTTAGCGAGATCGATTGGCTTTGCCTGTGCTTGTTTGTATTATTATGTTATTTAAAAACATGAAATGAAGCTCTTGCTACAATTACACTACATTTAAAAATTGTTTAAAGCGGAAAGTCAGAGCAGAAGTTGAAGTTTATCAGTGCAAGGCTCACAGTCTTGGCCTCGCAATCCAGCTTTGCGTGTCTGCATTTAAAAATGGGAATGCAATGCTATAAAAAGGGAAAGGCCTTTTGTGAAGCCTTGATTCTCCTGCCGTCCTGCTGCCCACCACCTCTTGATGGGCCACGTGTACCGCTGGAGCTCAATCTAAAATTCATTGGCTTTTTCAGACGTGGAATAATTTGCGCTTCAGTGTGGAGATATATTCAGCAGTCATTCACTGGGAATGAGCGCCCCACGCCGCCAGCTGCCATCAGCAACCTGCCACTGCCAGGACCCTGAAACAGAGACAGTGAATAGTAGGCACCCGGGGTGGGTGTGGGGCTCAAACAAGCACCAAAGGCCGTTCTTACAGTCTGTTGTTTTCAGGCAGATACTTACATTTGAAAACCAAGAATGCAAATTCAGCATTTCTAGAGCTGTGACATTAGCTGCTAAGATAGCTCATTGAAGGAATGTACCCGTTGTAGAGATCTGTGTGCCTTTCATCCTTCTGAGGTCAATAACATGAGTACCATTGAGGTGGATGATAATTAATACCTGGACCTGTATCATGGATGTGTGCGCTTGTGCAGAGCATAACTGTACCCCTGCTTTTATGCGATCATCTGTCTGAACACGTATATTTAACTCGGAATTTCTCACCCAGTGCTATACCAGACCCCAGCAATAAACCACCCATCGCCAATGGAACAGGCACAGAGTAACTTAAGAGACTGCCACGTGCTGCTGGACAACAGAGGACCCTGATACAGTCCAACACTGCAAGTCCCTACTAGCAACACACTACGGCCACTTCTTGAGATCTCACGATGACAGTCAGATATGGGATGATATGAACAAAGTCCATCCCAGCAGATCTCTCCACCATTTCTCCCTTCAACCAACGCCTGGGCAGGACCATAAACGTAAACCTAGTATCTCAGAATGGACATCCATGTGCAGTAACCGGCTGAGTGGAGTCTGAGCCAAAGAAAGTCCATAAAGGGACCTGCAGAGGTGCTCAAAGCTGCAGTGTACTGAATTCCATAAACTGCATGCCTACCTCTCACACTTCTTCATCCATCACACTGCTAAGTGCTGCGTCCCATAACATGATAACTGCACCTCGATGGTGCTAACGCACGACTTGCAAACACTTCCCACATAGGATGAAAGCAAAGACAACAAACTTCCAACCAAGCACCCTACACAGTGCAGTGGACAACTCACGTAGGCAAGCGCTTCGGCACCCCACATAGAGGTAGTAAAAGCTATATAAATGTTACCACACAATACAATACAATACAGACAGCACAGCTTGGACACAGTAAGCAGTGGTTGCCTCTCTCTGCTTCTGAGCTGTGCTGTCTGCAGCTCATGGAGGACAACGGGCCTAGAGTGACCCATGGTCCGCTGCAGACCCCTATCTTCTGGAGTCCAGAAAGTAGTAGGGAGCGGTGGACAGGTTCAATTGCCACTGAAAGGCCCAATAAAAGCAGGCCATTGACACTGCTAACAACTGAGGTCAGGGGAAGGTCATCCAAAGGGTAGAGATGACAATTCAGTTCTTCAGTTGAAAACTAGCTTGGTGTGGTGAAGCACATGGGGTGTTTGTAGAAAGGGGCGTGGGTGATTGGAGATGCGAGATTCCAAAATTCCAGCTGCTGCAGATAGAAGAGTGATTGGGCAATACATAACAGGACAGCCAGGTTCAAGGGAAGGGCCTACTTTGAATGAATGTGGTATAACATCAGAAGTTAAGAATATCTTGAAAGTGGGGAGAGGTGTCTTTTATCATAGAAAAAAATGGCACAAGCCTATGAGAGGAAGGGAATCCTGGATCGCAGTTGGCGAGAAGCATGTCCAACTCGCCTGTAACTAAAGGTTGAAGGATTCTGTAGAAGGTTCACGGATAAACTGCAGAGAAGTGGAATGTTGAGCAATCAAGATTGCCTTAGAGATGGCATATCTAACTATCTGCATTTTAGCGGTGAAAAAAGAAGCAAGCTCCTTCCAGAAAGAGTGAGAAGGGGAGATCGTAGGGGTAGCATGTGATATGTTATAAACTTCATCTACAGCCTTAAATGATGAATGTATTTATTTTGAAGGTTTTATATAGCGCGAACAAGACCCTTGCGGGTATCAGAGCGCTTTACAAAGTAAATATAGGAGATACATAGGCAAATCGTAAATATCCTAAAGTTCCATACAAATCAAGAGTCGTATATGCACTTATAACCTGGCTCAAGTGAATTTAGCCATGAGAAGAGATTTGACTTCTTTTTTGAAAGATGCCGTAGAGGGATTCAGTCTAGTTTCTGGGGGCAGTGCATTCCAGATTTTGGGCGCCATCCCCGAGAAGGCTTGGTTGTATGTTTTCTTCTTGATGAATCTTTGTGGTTTCAGTAAAAGGTTGCTGGCACTTCTGGAGGATCTGTTGCCACATGAGGGCACCAATTTCTGAGCCAGATAGCTGGGAGTGTTGTGATGAATGGCTCTATGCGTCAAGCATGCGATTTTTAGATGAATTCTGGCTTTGAAGGGAAGCCAGTTAAGGGATCTGAGGTCTGGGGAGATGTGAGAGTTTCTTTTGGAGCCGGTAATAAGTCTAGCTGCTGCGTTGATTGAAGCTCTTAGAGGGGCCGTAGAGGATCTGGGAAGACCACAAAAAGAGACACTCCCATATTCCACTCTTGGGATAACTAGTGCTTGAACTGCCAGTTTGAAGTCCTTTTCGGGCAGGAAGGGTTTTAGTTTTCTCAATGTGTTGATCTGAAAGTTTGCTCCTTTTGTTGCGGCGCTGATGTGTTTCTGCATATTTAGATTTCTGTCCAGAGTTACTCCCAGCGATTTTGCTGATTTGATGATGAGAGGCTGGCAGTTGAGTGCCGTTAGGTGTTTCAGCCAGTCTTGAATAATGATTACTTGGGAGGGAGGAGCGATTCGGAGGAATTCGGTTTTGAGGGTATTTAGTTTTAGATGGATTTCAGCCAGCCAGGTCTGAGTTTTTTCTAGCGTTGAATTGAGGGATTTGATGTCATCTAGGGAATGGATCTTTAAGTATAGATGTGTATCATCTGCGTACATATGATACTGTACATTAGAGGAGTTGAGAATTTTGGTGAGTGGTTCCATGAATAGATTGAAAAGTGTCGGAGAAAGGGATGATCCTTGTGGGACTCCTAAAGTGACTGGGACGGGTTTGGACAGGGAATGATCAACCTTGAATCTTTGCGATCTGTTTTGGAGGAACGAGGTGAACCAATTTAGAACGGACCCAGATAATCCCATTCTGTGTTTCAGCAAGTTGTCGTGTTTGACGGTATCGAAAGCCAAAGGAAGGTCGAGCAAGATTAGCAAACAGGCTTCATTTTGGTCAAGGATTTGTAGAGCGTCATCTATTATGTGGGTCATAGCTGATTCAGTACTGGGTCCTGCCCGGAAGCCGGATTGGTATTGGCTGAGAAGGTTGAAATGGTCTATGTGTTTGCCAAGCTGAGTGAGTACACATTTTTCTAAAAGTTTGGCCAGGGTGGGAATGTTGGATATTGGGCGGCAATTATTTAAATCCACGGGGTCAACCATTGGCTTCTTTAGGATGGGGGATACCTGCCCAGATTTAAGGATTTCAGGGATGATTCCTTGAAGGAGAGAGGTATTTATTATCTTGGTCCAAAGAGGCAGTAGCAGTGGGATGAAGTCTTTTATGCAGTTTGCAGAAAGAGGGTCTGTGAAGTGATTGGCGGGATTCATTGCCATGAGCACTTTGAGTATAGCTTCTTCACTATAGGTATTGAAGGAGGACCAGGATGCATTATTTTTTAGGTCGAACTTTGGTGAACTCCGTGGTGTGACTCCTGAAAGGGATGATGACAAGTCGCTGTGTGTGTCAATGTGTGTTATTAAATCATTGAGTAGGTCCTTCTTTATGTTTTCGGTCTTCAGAGTGAAGATGGAGGCAAACGCTTCGCAATTGGGTAGTGAGCCTGTGTTGGCGTGGGAGGGGGGGGTGAGGTGCGTCCTTTGATTGTGTTTTGATAAGATCAAATAGTTTTTGGGGACGATTCTTGGCTTGGTCTAATTGGTAACTGAAATAGTCTGCTTTAGATCGTCTGATCTTTCTGTAGTAGGAGTTTCTCTTCATTCTTAGCAGCTTGAGGTGGATGGCGGATGGTGCAGATCTCCATCTACGTTCAATTAATCTCAGGGATCGTCTGTCCTCATTGAGTCTTCCATCGTTCCAGGGTTTTGAGTCTTTTATGGAGACTCTCTTCAGCTGTAGGGGGGCGACTTCTTCTAATACCATGTTCATGGAGTGGAAGTAGTGGTTGGTAAGATCTTGAACATCGGATAATCCTACTGGGGGAAGAAGGATGTTGGAGCTGGAGGTTGTGATTAGGTTAGCCTCGATATTTTTCAGATCCCTCTTCCATATTTTAGTTCTTGTGGGTTGAACAGAGTTAAGTTTTACTGTTTCGTTGATGTAAAAGGTGATGATGTGATGGTCAGACCAATCACATGGAAGGATCGAATCGAGATGAATGGATTCGGCCTTAGAGATGACTAAATCCAGGATTGATCCTTTATCATGTGTGGAGCTGTTACAGATTTGGGTGAGGTCAAGGTCCGAGAGGAAGGTTTTGAGGCTATTGACCGCTAAATCATTAGGGTCACTCCAGTGGAAATTGAGGTCTCCAAGGAATATTTGGGTGTTATGTTGTCCGGCATTAGTAGAAAAAATGTCCATGAGATGTTCGATGAAGGTGAGGTTATCACCTGGTGGATGATAGAGAGTGTGCAGAGAGCAAACTGGTTTGTTATTACTAGTGATGTTTAAGCATAGGTAGTCACAAGAGGGGAATACTGGAGATTGGGATCGGTTCACTGAGAGACTGTTCCGGTGTATGCAGGCAATACCACCCCCTGGCTTATCATTTCTGTCTAGTCTGATGATATCGTGGTTTGGGGGTACCAGTATGTCGAGTATGGGCGTAGAGGATTCATTTAACCAGGTTTCTGTCAGAATTAAAAGGTCCGGTTCCTGCGTAAGTATGAGGTCAGCTAAATCAGCTGCATGTCTTGAGGCAGATCTACAATTTAGCAGTATGCATTTAAGACGGGGCTTGATGAGGGTTGTGTTGGGTTCTTGTACAAGGGTGACTTGTCTAAGGTTGTTTTCGACTATACCTCTGGGATTATGTCTTGTGAGTCTGAGTATTGGAAGGGATAGTTTGTATTAGGGAAGGTTTGTGGGAGTTGTCAGAGAGTACTGTGTTGGGGGTGGGATGCGGGAGATCGTAGGAGCGTAGAAGGGAGAATATGTCTTTGTCTGATAGGGGATTGGTCCTTCGGATTGGGCAGGATGTGTTATTGAGGTGAGGAACTGATCTCCACCTTGGAGGCAGTGGTTTCTGGGGGTGTGCGTGCCGCAGTAGGTTGGGTTTGGAGTGGTTAGTGTGGATGTTTGTCCTGGTTTCTTGTTCAGATCTATTGGTCAAGGGTGGGTGACAAATCAGATCAAATAGAGCTTGGAGGTCCTCTTTGACTTGCATTAAAGAGAGTAAGATCTCGTCAAGTCTCGGGTCTGGTGTGGGTGGTAGCATGCTTAGTGATTGGATTGTGGGTAAGGGAGGTGTGCTTGTATCAGGTAGGTGGTATGAGTAGTCTGGGTCGTTGTGTTGCATTCTGCTCGGTTGCTTATCCGTAGAGGGGGGAGGTGGACTGGTGGGGGGTGTAGATGTATGGATCGCAGTGATGTGAGGAGTGACTGG
Organism: Calotriton arnoldi; assembly: GCA_963921515.1. Taxonomy (NCBI): domain Eukaryota; kingdom Metazoa; phylum Chordata; class Amphibia; order Caudata; family Salamandridae; genus Calotriton; species Calotriton arnoldi. The sequence goes on from CAWUFW010020404.1 coordinate 141,583, forward strand.
AGCCATGGGGATGTTGGTTTTGCAAGGGGAAGGGTTGGGATTGGGGGGATGTATGTCCTTTCCAGGGGTGATTGATGGATCTGGAGTGGGTGTAAATGCTGGTAGTGTTATAAGAGGGGAGTGTCTTGTAGGGGAGTCGGGAGGGAAGTTGGGGGTAGCTTTGGGAATGGGTGTGAATGTAGATGGTGTCATTGGATGAGAGTGTCTGGATGGAGAATCAGGGGGAGAGTTAGGAGGTGTGCTGGGGGTGGGAACCACTTGGGAGGGGGGGTAGGGTTTTACAATTTTTTCCATGATGATGGGAAAGATGTTATCCAGCAACTTTAAGCTACGGACCGATGATTGCATGAGGATGATCCCATTGTGATAAATGGTGATTGTAGCTGCGGCATTGTAGATTGGGGAGGGGGAGATATAAATTGTGAAACCATGCGCTGTTTTCCTAGTGGAGGAGATCACGAACAGGGCGAGGAAGGCTTTCCTCCATTGAGCTTTTCTTTTGGTGTAAAAAATAATGTCGGTGGTTATGTGTCCTTTATTAGTTGAGAAGTAGGGGTCTGAGATAGGGGTTTCGGGGTGTGATTTTAATAAATTGTGTTTGAAGCGTTTGGCGGCTTTTTTTGATAGGTTGGGGGGTAATTAATGGTGTAAGTATGTAGGCCAGTGCGTTCCATGATGGGGCTGGCGCTTGTTCGTGGGGATGGAGTGGTATGCCGCGGTATGCGCGGTTGTGGGAATGGGACAGTTATGGGGGGCATAAGCTGTGACGGGGGATGGGCTTGGATAGACTGACGGTAGGCGTGAGATGGGGAGGAGGTGTTGGAACACAGGGGGTGCAAGCGCCTGCTTAGACGAAGAGGGGAAAGGAGAGGTATGGTGGAGTATGGGCTGCCTCAAATCTGAGAGGTGAATGCCCAGCTGAAAAACGTGTGATAGATGAGGAGCTAGGTCAGAATAAAAATTCTCACCTGTGTACTTGTGGAGAAATAAGCCGAAGAGTGTTGTCTAGCAATGTCTAGGGGCTAATCCATTGTGAGGGAGTCAGTCCAAGATGGCCGCATCATTTGTATCAGTTAGCAGAACCTGCGAGGTAGTCCTATATCCCTTTCAATTAGATGGTGCATGAAAATAGATTTGTATAGCACAGTTGTTACCCAAAAGAGGACGTCCTAGTGCTGAGAAAGTAAAAGGTGATTAAGGGTCCAAGGTGACATTGAAGGGCCATATCTGCAGCCTCTTTCTGATCTGAAGATGAGGGAGGAAGGTCCAGAGCATCAGTCAGTTCGGGTTTGTAAATATGAGGGCAGTAGCAATGGAATTGTTGCCTGAGGTAGATGAGGCCTCCATTGTGAATATCATGATGCTAAATGCAGAGGGTTTTGAACAAGACGTGCTTCTGAATGGGGGTACAATGAACTTATTGAAGTCTAGAGGAAACAGAAGAATGGGGGAGGTGTTTCAGTATCAGACAGGCAGCGTTGCTGTGAACTACATGTGGTAAGTAAGACTGGAGGTCCCAAATATGGGGAGTTTCTCTGATCCAGGGGTGATGTTATTAAGGCTTGTGCTACTGTTTTCCAGAAAGTATCAGGGAGAAAAGGGAGGGTTTTTCTAGGCAGTTTCCTTATAGAGAAGCAGCGACTTGACCTACCTGGGATGAAAAGCTAAACTTGCTATCAACTCTTATTCCAAGGTTTCTGGCTGAAGAAGTGGGAGACAGAGGCCACCAGACTGAGGACTGGATGCATGGGTCCTTTCCAAAAAAGAGGACCTCTGCTTTGTCCCCATTAACTTGAAGCAATTTGTTTTCATCCAGGTGTCAACTTGGGACAGTCAGACATTGAATTTATCCTCAGTGGGCAATATTAACATTGAAGGAAATGATAATATGCGTGTTGTCTTCGTACGACATGACATTAAATACAAAAGTATAAACCAGTTCTGCAGAGTACTGATATAGCAGTTGAAAAGAGTGGGACTGCAGGAGGACCCTTGTGGTACCTCGCATTTGGCCGGAGTTTTATCGTAGCGGAAGGATACAAGGGATACGACTAAAACCTGGAGGATGGGAAGGAGCAGAACCAGATGAGGTCAGATTTGCAAATACCGAGATGATGCAAAGTGGAGCTCAGTAGATAATAGGATACAGTATCGAAAGGTGCAGACAGATCTAAGAGGACAAGAGTACTACTCACGGATCCAGGATTAGTGTGAGGTCGTCAACCACAGAGCAGTGTCTGTGCTGTGAGCAGCGCAGAATCCTGATTGCACTGGGTCCATCAGAGTTTTGTATTCAAGATAATTCATCAATTGGTTGTTGACCATCTTTCCTGGGAGTTAAGATGAGCAAGGTAGAAGCGAGATCGAACGATAGTCACTGGAGACGGTGGGGTCTGCTGATGGTTTATTAGGTACTCGTATAACCAGAACATATTTTGCAGGATCGGTAACTGATGCAAGTGAGACTTTTCACAGATTAAGCATCACTGAATAAATAGTGGCGCAAGTGAATAAATGAACGCAGGGCACTACTTCATACGACTTCGTTGGGCCTCATCGGTGAGGTGCAGCTTGACTGCTCATGGCACAGCGAGCGACAGGACCCAAGTCAGGGCCCACCGAGAAAAACAAAAAGTGATGCATTGAATGCCTCAAGTACTCTAAAGCGCTGGTCATTACTCTGGGTGCATCCCATTCCATCTTTGTGTCACTGTGCCTTTACACACCGTCACCGACCCTATGCAAATCAGCCTCGTTCAGACCCACGCAGGGATCAGATACTTTTTGTCTGACCACGTGCTGTGGGTGAGTCTCTGTTTGGGAAAACTTTGGATTCAGATCGATGGGAGCATGTGAATTATTTCTACTGCACATGAGAAAGGATGTGCCTCTGGTCACAGTTATTAATCCATCCTAACGATGAAATCCATTACTTACACAGAGTACTGGTAAACCAGAAGTGTTTATCAGTGGCTTCCTGTAGCCCGACCACTGACGACATTCACACTCCCACTCTGCTGATAGCATTGTTGTGTTTTACAGAGTTCCTGCCAGCCTCTGATTGAGTTGGGTTCCACGTTCTAGACATACTCTGGAACCCCATGGTCGATGGCTGTTTGTTTCCTGCTTAAAAGTGTGGAGGGGAGAAAAATCATTCGCCAATCATATATCACAATTCCAATGAACCATGACTCCGAAGAATCACCGACTCCCGGTTCTGAGTTTAGTTAGTTTATTACAAAGCCAAGAACAATTGGACATACAAACACCTAAAGATGAGGGTGTAGAAATACATTGGAACTAATACAAAGCCAAACCTACGGGCGAAATTGAGTCGATGCAACAGACATAGAATGGCCAGTTCTAGAATCAGGACGCAGAATATAACTGCGCCAACATCAAGAGTCTTCTTCATTGGAGGTTCGTAAGTAAAAAGCATTAGTCTGTCCCTACACTACCACTAACGTGACATACCTACTTAGCATTTCCCCAGGCAAGTTCAGGAAAAGGTGTCAGCGCGTGACAACTTCCTAAGAAGCACACCCGCGGTTTATGGGTCAAGTAGCCAAAGGCTACAGAGCTCGTTCTAAGATGCTCCTTTCTCTCTTCTGATCTGCTCTCCTCTCCTAACCTGATTTTTCGCGGACTCTGTCCCTAACCCCAACACCAAAATCATAGGACACACCCATCGTCACATCACATGATCGTCCCATCCAGCTAGACACCTCCTCGTAGGTAACTTTCCAGACGGTTTCGATACTCCCAGCCTCTGGCTCGATGACCTTAATTCCCAGGCCTTCTCCAGTGAGAAAGAACACTGTCCCACATTATCAGCACCGCTTGTTCGAATGTATCCTCTCCTCCCTAAGCCTAGCTCCAAAAAGAAAAGCTTTATTCTAACTTAACAAAGATGAATTTCTCCACCTGCAACAGAAACGTGAGAAAGAAAAGATTCTACATGTACATGAATTATACTAGCAAAATCGTCTAGAGAGCCAGGAAAAAATACACATGAGGCCTACAGAAAATCGGCTAACATAAGAATCACCATGAAACTTCGTTAAATACGCATATACATGAACATTGTTATTGTGCACGTCTAAATCAATGCGTTACATAATCAGTAAATTAGTTTCTCATTAGTCATTTGTAATGTCGAACATTAAGGTTTCATCATTTAGAACACGATTACAGTGTTGATTTATCCACGTTGTACGGAATACCTCTATCACTTTACTTTACACGTTAATACATTACATTCTAATACCCAAATGTTAACACAACAAAGGATTATATGTGTAGGTGCAAACTACTCATGATATTAATGCACCCCTACAAATGGCAGAGCACAGTCGCGCTCTATCACCTACGTGGACAGTACTGACCTCTTTGGCGAGGTGTACTTATGTTCTTTAAATTCACAATCTCCTTTAAGGCGCACTTCTGTCGACAGTGAGTTTGAGAACGTGTTTGAGGGTTTTAGGCAAATAGCCTTTTGCACACGAAAAATATTTAAATTTGAAAAATGAACATGTGAGAATATTACATTTAAATCTCTGCACATTCACCCTTCGACTACATTAAAAGTTGATAAAGAAAAAAAGCTACAACGTTGATCAGGATAAAGGCCTCAAACGAGAGAACGAGCTATAAATACTGTAATACCAACACAGGAAAATCGAACACAATGATAAATAAAATATAGGGAAAAGCTGGTCACATCATTTCTCTGCCAGAGGGAATGAGGCAGGTTTTGGGGTCTTTGACTTAAGGCTGTCCATAGCTCACATCATCCGGTGTTAGGGGTGCGCTATTAATAGTGCAGCAGGGGCAGTGGCACCGGGGTAGTGGGGTCTGAGGGCCCCTCTGAGCCCCAAGTATGTCTGTATTTCAGTCACAATAGGGATGGGGGTGCTATTGGCTTGACTGCATCAGCGCCCCAGGCTTCCAACCCACGACACTGACGTCAGCCCCGATGTTCACCTCCTGTTTATTTCTCCTTCCGGGGACTTCTGCTGCTTGGAGGGCCCCGGCTCTTCATCCACCGCCAGTCTCTCGTTCATACCACCCTCCTGACACCTATCACTCCATAAATCTGATTACTTTGTCCGAGACGTCGTTGATTAATATTTAAGAGACATATTTGCATATAAAGGATATGAGTTGGGCTCATTTGCATATTCATTAGTTAGCCTGAAAAAACACCTGTGAGGCGATGTTGTGGGTGCAGCGTTGGCCCACGAAGGCGGCACCCACGCCTGATTGTAGATAAGCTCCGGCTATGTATGTAAATGATTCAGTTTTATATTAATTGGAAACAGTCTCTGATTTATGACCAATTCCTCAAGACCAGGACGTGACGGAATGTTGATCTGAACAGCAGTGAGAGGCCGTCATAATAGCAACACAGCGCTATACGAATCTGCAATAACGTAACATGATATTGTATTTCAATATATTTCATGTGCATAGCTTGAATATCTGACATAAACCTGGAACTCCCTGACATACATTTTCAATCCAAAGAACAGACTCACACGTCCACCGCCCAAATTAACTTCATATTTCCCTATACGTATTCACCACTAATCCTATTTGGTTTCCGGAGTAGCGTGCTACCTGCCGAAAAGCGCTTCAACACCTCATTAGGGGTAGCAAGTGCTATATAAATGCAAACCCTTCCCTCTTCTATCTCTCCACTATCCATTTCCATCCAAATAACAGAGTAACATGTCCACTGCTCAAATTAATTTCATATTTCCCTATACGTATTCACCACTAATCCTTTTTGGGTTCCTGAGTAGCGTGCTACTCGCCGAAAAGCGCTCCAACACCTCATTAGGGGTAGCAAGTGCTATATAAATGCAAACCCTTCCCTCTTCTAACTCTCCACTATCCATTTCCATCCAAATAACAGAGTAACATGTCCACTGCTCAAATTAATTTCATATTTCCCTATACGTATTCACCACTAATCCTTTTTGAGTTCCTGAGTAGCGTGCTACTCGCCGAAAAGCGCTCCAACACCTCATTAGGGGTAGCAAGTGCTATATAAATGCAAACCCTTCCCTCGTCTAACTCTCCACTATCCATTTCCATCCAAATAACAGAGTAACATGTCCACTGCTCAAATTAATTTCATATTTCCCTATACGTATTCACCACTAATCCTTTTTGGGTTCCTGAGTAGCGTGCTACTCGCCGAAAAGCGCTCCAACACCTCATTAGGGGTAGCAAGTGCTATATAAATGCAAACCCTTCCCTCTTCTAACTCTCCACTATCCATTTCCATCCAAATAACAGAGTAACATGTCCTCCGCTCAAATTAATTTAATATTTCCCTATACGTATTCACCACTAATCCTTTTTGGGTTCCTGAGTAGCGTTCTAGTCGCCGAAAAAGCGCTTCTACGCCTCGTCAGGGGTTGTAAGCGCTATATAAAGGCAATTACAATTACATTGGACACAAATTATTTAAACCAAACTAGCGATGATATGCTTTCTAGGGAATCCAGGAATATTACTAATAGTTTTTCAGGCACTGAAGGGAACTACGTATTGTGTGGAGGTGCACCTTGTGAAAGGGAGGATCCTGTCACTCAGAGCAAAGTTAACCAATGGCTGAAATGGGCAGAGCAATGTTCTATTTGGTGTTGCTGACAGAAGAAAAATGTGGATTACATAAAAACATACCAATGGTTGAAGAGGGTTTCCCGAAAGCCTTTCTATAAGTTTAGTAAAATCAAAAGGACTTGGCCACCGCCAGATCTATACAAAAGATACTGTACTCATACCTTTCATGACTCTACAACTGTGGAAGCTGCACATCCCATCTCTGGTGCTGGCAGACCTGCTGATGCAGACACACCAGGGATGACACAGGCTGAGATTTACTACAATAAAAATAGATACATAAATAAAATAAAAATATCCCCTAGCGCACGAATACCCACCGATACACCTGAATACCATGGACTTGAAGCACGTGCCTTTTAAGCACCTGTCGTACCTGGCACGAGACAGCACACGCACACAAGCACAGATCTGAAATTGCAATTCTGACAGTAAAACGAGGCTCGTTCTGGCAGCTGGAGAATAAACAATGCCTGAATTAAATTGCATTGTATAAAACCAATTTGACTTGCGTCTCGTCTCCAGAATATAGCGCTTTGCGTGCCCCTGAACCTATGTGCTGCTAATTGGCAGGTGCGCCTCGCTGCGGCTCCCACCTGGGCAGGTATTTCTGTCAGATAATTGACACTTTTGCGCACCTAGACTGGAAAGCGCCGCCGCTGCTGTGTGTGCTTATTTCGTGGTGCATATACAGTAGGGAGCGTTCGAAAAACAAACAAGTTGGTGCATGCACGGGGGAGGGTGTAGTCGACGGAGGAGACACGCAGGGAGATATAGCAAGATATGCAGGACACTGAGGGTGACACAGGGATATTGAGGGCTGGGGAGATGTACACGCCGGGCATCGGCCATCATTAAGGGAGGAGGGGCCCGCCTACCCACCTTTTCCAACACATGAAGTGTCTGTCGGGCTGAGCAAAGATCAGCTTGGCAGCCACTCTCCATGTTTGGGTCAGGCAGCCAGGCGCTGTACATGCGCTGAATGCACAGGCATCTTCCTGCCAGAGCCAAACTTTGCCGGGCTGAAGATTTCACAGCCCTCTGGGCGGGTCCTCCACAACCAGGCAAAGCCCTGAGAGGTCCCACTCCTCATGACGAGGGTGTGTGTCACAGAATCGGACCTGGGTGCTTCAGTTTTAAGCCATGAAATGCCCAGGGCCAACAGTCTATCAGTGACCCCATGTGAGAGAGGGGGGTGGGGTCAGCAATTCTCACAGTCCCCATCCCACCTTGTGAGGAGTAACGGAAGGTCCTCCTCTCATTGGTTGACCCATGAAAAGGTCAGCAAATGAGAGAAGGTGGCGGGATTGTCCTGTTTTCCTTTCACTGAAGCCTCCAGGTACCAGCAATGCTTCCTTCCCATCACCTGGGATCACCGCCGCCCCGGTACATTTAAAAAAAAAAAATGTTGGTTGCATGCATGTCTGTGAGTATGTATGAATGTTTGTGTATTTGTGCGTGCATGCTGTGAATGGGTGTGTATGTGCTCGCAAATGGGTGTGAGTGAGTGTGTGTGTGGATGGCTGTATGTGTGTGCAGGTGTATAAGAATATATGCAGGTGTGGGCCTGCCCCACCACTACTACATTAGAGGCCGTCACTGGTACACACAGGTACAATGAACAAGAAGGGGATAGAGAGAGCGAGAGAGAGAGAGGGACAAAGTAAGCGAGACAGAGAGCACAATGGAGAGAGTAAGAAAGACAGAGAGAGAGATAGATATCAAGAGACAGACTGAGAGACACAGGGAGAGAAAGCCCGATGGACAGAGTGAGAGCTAAAGCAGTAGAGATGGACAGCAAGAGGGAGAGAGAAAGAGATGAACATAGGGAGAGTGCTAAGGAGAGACCGAGAGACAGAAAGGCAGAGCGATGGGCAGGGTAGGAGAGGCAGAAAGAGAGAGACTGACAGAGTGAGAGAGAGAGATAGTGACACAGAGTGACAGAGACAGAGAGAGAGAAGAGAGAGCCCGACAGAGTGAGAGATAGTGACACAGAGTGACAGAAACAGAAAGAGAGAGAAGAGAGAGACCGACAGAGTGAGAGAGATAGAGTGACACAGAGTGACAGAGAAAGGGAGAGAAGAGAGAGCCTGACAGAGTGGGAGAGATAGAGTGACACAAAGTTACAGAGACAGAAAGCGAGATAAGAGAGATACCGACAGATTGAGAGAGATAGAGTGACACAGAGTGACAAAGACAGAAAGAGAGAGAAGAGAGAGACTGACAGATTGACAGAGATAGAGTGACACAGAGTGACAAAAACAGAAAGAGAGAGAAGAGAGAGACCGACAGAGTGAGAGAGATAGAGTGACACAGAGTGACAGAGAAAGGGAGAGAAGAGAGAGCCTGACAGAGTGGGAGAGATAGAGTGACACAGAGTGACAAAGACAGAAAGAGAGAGAAGAGAGAGACTGACAGATTGACAGAGATAGAGTGACACAGAGTGACAAAAACAGAAAGAGAGAGAAGAGGGAGACTGACAGAGTGAGAGCGATAGAGTGACACAGAGTGACAGACAGAAAGGGAGAGAAGAGACTGACAGAGCGAGAGAGATAGAGTGGCAGAGACAGAAAGAGAGAGAAGAGAGAGACTGACAGAGTGAGAGAGATAGAGTGACACAGAGTGACAGAGACAGAAAGAGAGAGGAGAGAGACTGACAGATTGAGAGAGATAGAGTGACACAGAGTGACAAAGACAGAAAGAGAGAGAAGAGAGAGACTGACAGAGTGAGAGCGATAGAGTGACACAAAGTTACAGAGACAGAAAGCGAGATAAGAGAGATACCGACAGATTGAGAGAGATAGAGTGACAAAGACAGAAAGAGAGAGACCGACAGAGTGAGAGCGATAGAGTGACACAAAGTTACAGAGACAGAAAGGGAGAGAAGAGCGAGACTGACAGAGTGAGAGCGATAGAGTGACACAGAGTGACAGAGACAGAAAGGGAGAGAAGAGAGAGACCAACAGAGTGAGAGAGACAAAGAGAGAGCTTGATGGGCAGAGTGAGGTAGATAGAGAAGGTCAGAAAGTGAGAGATAAAGTTTTGAGGACCGCACAAAAGTAGTTAAATACTGATCTTTATTGAAGACCTCTTGATGCAACCATCCAATCTCGGGCGGGCAGCCCCACTGCCTCAAGATTCTGGAATCCCAGCCTCTCATGGAACATTGCCAACACAACCGCTAGTTAAAACATGACATATCCCCCTTACATACAATTTTAAACATATTAAACAATTCAAAAAACACTATGTAACTATAAGATAAATAATAAACACATAGTAAGTAAGAACATATTTGATATAGAAGGGAACATTTACACAATATTGTTGTTGTTGTTGTATAAGCTTTATTTCGACAGCTCGAGTCATAAAAGCTATAAAAACACCATTTTGAATAAAAAGGAAATATAAAAAGTTCAATTGATACAATGGCATATTTCAGACAGGTATATACAATCAATCAGTCCAAATATCCTGCTGCAGCCAAAGTGCAGCGTGCTGTTCGGCAAATAGAGCTGAGAGTATCATAATTATACTCCTATTTATCAAAAAGAGAGGGGGGACGGTGGGAGCTGATTGTTAGATCCAGTGACCCTTGCTCCCGATTGGTACCTGGTATAGAAAGGGGGGTCACTGTTCCTTAAGAGGAGAGTTCAAAGTGGAGAAAGAAAAGGTGTCCTGTGCTACTCTATGTGTGGGGGCAGTGTGTCCTCATCATGATGCCCTCACACACCCCGAAGGATGTCATGCTTCATCATTGGCGGAGGCAGAGAGAGGCATGCAGGTGGAGCAGCACAGCTGAATGGGAGAACCTTCCCATCGGCCCTCACTGATCTCATGAGGCCATAATTATAGAAACAAGGGAGACGCTACTCCTTTCCATCAACCTGGCGGCACTGAAAAATTTAGGCCGCTAGTGATACTTTATTTAAACTCACCTTGGTCCTGAAGAAGCGCTTTGGATCTCCTCCAGAGGCCACAGATAGCGCGAAACATGTCGACCACTAGAGACACCCACTAAGGACTCATATCTAGCTACTGAGGGACATAATATCCCACTAGCAGCACCACACCTTTTACTAATGACAGAGGGACCACTTTAATAAATAATAGCCACTCTCCCTCCAGTCATTTTTTAACACATTAGTTGAGACCTCACTTCCACTCACATGCACGCACCTAACGGCTTGTTTCATCAAAAGATCTCCGAAAAAGAGACCCTTCGGGGGACCCGTAGGGCATAGCAGCGCCGGCCCGAAGAGGAGCAATAAGCCCAATGATGAAGCATGACATCCTTCGGGGTGTGTGAGGGCATCATGATGAGGACACACTGTCCCCACACATAGAGTAGCACAGGACACCTTTTCTTTCTCCACTTTGAACTCTCCTCTTAAGGAACAGTGACCCCCTTTATATACC